>CM065593.1:254208280-254413319 GCA_033119425.1 Bufotes viridis
CACCACATGTGCTCAATGCTCGAGTCAGTGTATATAAATCTAATTTAGCATCTATTTCTATGCAGAAGATCGGTGTACAGTGAGGGAATCCCTCAGTGTGAGTCTGCAGCTATAGCTATGTCCATATATGGAGTCAGTGCTTGGGGACACCCAGTGTATTTAATTCTAATTTTGCCTGTATTTCAGAAAAGTTTCTGCAGGGATTCAAACTCATGACCTTCTGCAGTAGAGGTAAGGCACTTTACCACTCAGCTATAATAGCTGCATAGGAAGTTACTTTAGATTTTAAAAAAAAGAGACTTCAACTGTAGAGGAATACTTACTACTAGTAAGTATTCCTCTACAGTAGAAGTCTCACAATTTTTATTTTATTTTTTGACTGGCTGTGCAGCTACAGTCATGTGAAAAAATTAGGACACCCTTTGAAAGCATGTGGTTTTTTGTAACATTTTTAATAAATGGTTATTTCATCTCCGTTTCAACAATACAGAGAGATTAAAGTAATCCAACTAAACAAAGAAAACTGAAGAAAAGTCTTTTCAAGATCTTCTGTAAATGTCATTCTACAAAAATGCCTATTCTAACTGAGGAAAAAGATAGGACACCCTCACATGTATTCTCTCTTAAATTGGCTCAGATCTCACACAGGTATATCACACCAGGTGCACATAATTAGTAGATCGTTACTCTGCATGTTGAATGAGGCTTGCCCTATTTAAACCTCAGACATTTAGTTTGGTGTGCTCCTGACTGTTGAAGTGAGTGAGCACCATGGTGAGAGCAAAAGAGCTGTCAGAGGACTTCAGAAAAAAGATTGTAGCAGCCTATGAGTCTGGGAAGGGATTTAAAAAGATCTCCAAAGATTTTGAAATCAGCCATTCCACTGTCCGGAAGATAGTCTACAAGTGGAGGGCTTTCAAAACAACTGCCAACATGCCCAGGACTGGTCGCCCCAGCAAGTTCACCCCAAGAGCAGACCGCAAGATGCTAAAAGAGGTCTCCAAAACCCTAAAGTGTCATCTCGAGAACTACAGCAGGCTCTGGCTACTGTTGATGTAGAAGTACATGCCTCTATAATCAGAAAGAGACTGTACAAGTTTAACTTGCATGGGAGGTGTGCAAGGAGGAAACCTTTGCTTTCCAAGAGAAACATCGAGGCCAGACTGACATTTGCCAGAGATAAAGTTGACAAAGACCAGGACTACTGGAATAATGTTCTTTGGACAGATGAGTCCAAAATTGAATTATTTGGACACAACAGCAGAGGACATGTTTGGCGTAAACCAAACACAGCATTCCAAGAAAAGAACCTCATACCAACTGTGAAGCATGGAGGTGGAAGTGTCATGGTTTTGGGGCTGCTTTGCTGCAGCAGGACCTGGTCAGCTCACCATCATAGAATCCACGATGAATTCTACTGTGTATCAGAAGGTGCTTGAAGAACATGTGAGACCATCAGTTAGAAAATTAAAGCTGAAGCGGAACTGGACCATGCAACATGACAATGACCCAAAACATACTAGTAAATCAACCAAAGATTGGCTGAAAAAGAAGAAATGGAGAGTCCTGGAATGGCCAAGTCAAAGTCCAGATTTGAATCCCATTGAGATGCTGTGGGGTGACTTGAAAAGGGCTGTACGTGCAAGAAACCCCTCAAACATCTCACAGCTGAAAAAGTTCTGCATTGAGGAGTGGGGTAAAATTTCCTCAGACCGATGTCGAAGACTGGTAGATGGCTACAAGAACCGTCTCACTGCAGTTATTTCAGCCAAAGGAGGTAACACTCGCTATTAGGGGCAAGGGTGTCCTATCTTTTTCCTCAGTTAGAATAGGCATTTTTGTAGAATGACATTTACAGAAGATCTTGAAAAGACTTTTCTTCAGTTTTCTTTGTTTAGTCGGATTACTTTAATCTCTCTGTATTGTTGAAACGGAGATGAAATAACCATTTATTAAAAATGTTACAAAAAACCACATGCTTTCAAAGGGTGTCCTAATTTTTTCACATGACTGTATATAGTGTAGTGGTAAAAGTTCTGAGCTGTGATGCAGAAGCTTTTTCAGAAATAGAGGCTAAATATATATATATATATATATATATATATATTTGGCATAATATATTTACAAATATTATTATATATTTAGAATATATAATATACTATAATATATGTAAATATATTATGGCTAAAACATCAGTAGTAGTTTCCCACATATTATGCATTCATATATATCAGACATAATAGTAGTAATATATATATATATATATATATATATATATATATATATATGTAAATATATTATGGATAAAAACTTCTATATACATATGTTTAAATTACTTTGAGCCTCTATTTCAGAAAAAAGTTTGTGATGGGATTTGAACACACAACTTCTGCATCACATCCCAGAACTTTAACCACTACACTATATAGCTGCATAGCCAATCACAAAAAATAAAAATAAAAAAGCATAATTAAATATATATAGCTGAGTGGTTAAGTGCCTTGCCTCTAAAGCTGAAGGTCATGAGTTTGAATCTCAGCAGAAACTTTTCTGAAATACAGGCTAAATTAGATTTAAATACACTGGGTGTCCACAAGCACTGGCTCCATATATGGACATAGCTATAAATGGAGTCAGAGCAGGAACTCCTTAGCGCAGGGATGGCCAACCTGAGGCTCTCCAGATGTTTCAAAACTACAACTCCCAGCATACCCAGACTGCCAACAGCTATCAACCTACAGCAAGGCATGGTGGGAATTGTAGTTTTACAACAGCTGGAGAGCCACAGGTTGGTCATGCCTGCCTTAGCCAAACTAGAGTCCTGACACCCTCCCCTCTTCAGATCAGGGGCTGCATGGTTTAAAACTCGGGTGCTTCCATCTATCAAGCACCCAAGCATCCCAAAGTGTTCTACTCGAGCACATGAGCACTTTGGTGCTCGATCAACACTTATTAAAAGAGCAAAACTCCTCTGCTATGTCTTTAGTGGACGATACATACTTCCCATTACAGTTTTTAATGGTGGGAATATATTGCAATTCCCTACTATCGCCATGTGCGTAATATTTGAATTTAACGTATTAATATGCTTTTGCACATTTAATGTTTAGGAGCTCCTTCAGTTGCTGCCCAAGAGAAAGAAGTTTCTCTTGAGCTACTACCACTTTAGATTTTTTTTTTAAATAGATTCTATGGACTCAATCTTACAGAGCATTGGTTGAGTATTTTGGTCTATCCTTTTTGATTCTAGTAACAAGTGCTATGAATTCCTCGCGTGTGAATGCTTTGTGAGCTTCCCAGACTATGGTCTGTGAAGTGTCAGATGCATAGTTGTCCTGAAAACAGAGGGATAGCTCACAGGAGATGCCTGATAAGTGTTTATCTATATCTAGGATAGTTTAATTTAAGCGCCATTTGCAAAAGATAGGGAAATTGTTACTGGGGCGTGGTCACTGTAATGGGGCCTATAGATGAGTGGCGAAGCATGTATAGGTGAGCCTCAGACAGCAAAATATAGTCAATCCTCTGAAACGATTAGTAGACTGCTGAAAAGAAAATTCATTCTCTAGCATTGACATTAAGTATTTTCCATGAGTCAATAAGATAATTATCCCGTAGCACCTTTTGAAAAATCCTAGAACTTAGAGAGGATAGTTTTAATCAAATCAAAATCAAAACAATCTGCATAATGTAGAGCAACAATATGCTAAATACACTGAAACCCATGCCATATGGCACAGGCCTCAGTGTGAGCAGCAATTGCAACTGAATGGCCCTCAATGGAACCTGCCATCAACTTTATGCTGCCCATACTAACGGCAGAATAAAGTAGAGACAGGCGAGTTGATTTCAGCGGTCTGTCATTTAAAAGTTAAAAGTAAGTGGTTGCCGACAACCAACATCACAATCATTGCATAATGGGCCTGGAAAAGAGTCAAGGCCACCTGAGAAGAGTCACGGTTATTCATAAATTCCTGCTGATTATTTTCTTCTACTTAGTTTTCTCTCTTTCTCTCTAGGAGAGAACTTCCAACCATCAGCCGATGGGTGAGAGTGCAGGAAATTATGATTAACCATGACTCTTCTTAAGTAGATTTGACTCTTTTCAAGGCATGTAATGATTATGATGCTGGTTCTCAGCAACCATTTACGTTTAGATCATAAGTGACACACTGCTGAAATCAGCATTTCTGTCATTATTTTATGCTGCCCTCAGTGCAGTCAGCATAAAGTTGATCACAGGTTCCCTTTAAATGGGAGCAATCTGCAGGGATGCATGGGGGCAGAGCATGGTGAGAGATCATGCTAGCCTAACACCTCACACCCGTGCTTCTAAAGTAATTATACCTGGGTAAAAAGGGGGGGGTGGAGTCTAGAGTGAATACCCAGACCCGGCCCCCACATGCTATTAAATATACAATAAATTAAACAGGGGGTAATAAATGAAAAATGTCGCAGAGGCATGTGATAGGATACAGAAGGTCTGTTTCACAGAGGACAATAGTAAGGATATGGCTATTGGTAACAAGCCATTTTGAATGCATATTGGGGAGACTTCAGAAAAAGTCACCAAAAACAACTGTAACGTTCCCAGGAGATAGAAGTGAGGGATATAGCACTTGAGTTAGATTAGTGCCAGGTAGGGTAGGTCCTTAAACACACCAAGATAATGGGTCATTGCATGCACCAAAAATATAGTGCAGGGTCTTGAGGGTATTTGGAGGTGCTTGTCTGACTTGTCAGGCAGGGAGCCGTCGAAGAAGATTTGGCATCCGCAGCAAGACTCAATGAAGCCCACCGGATAATGTATAAGGTGGGGAACCCACAGAACACAGAGAGAGACTCACCTATATGAATAGTGGCATAAAGATAGTAAATCTGTCACGCATTGACGTAGGGAGCAGGATGGAGAGTGAAGGGTGGGCTCAGCTCAAACTGTGCTTCTCCTGCTGCTTGACGCTTTGTGCTTAGACACCACCACCCAAGGTTCCAAGGCAGACAGCTGAAGTAGCTTGTTTAAGGTAATGTCGACTGGGAGCCAAGGCTGATTCGGTAATGGTGAAATTTCCAGGGGTGACCAGAAAGTTTCCAGATCATGAGGTGTACGGACAGCACAGTGCCGTCCATCTTGGTTGAAGGTTAACCTAAAAGGGAATAGCCACCAATACAACCACTTGTGGCTGTGCAGATAATCAGTAAGTGGCTTTAAAGGGTTTCTGTCACCAGATTTAACCCTATGAAGTTAGCTGACATTAGCGATGTGCTAATGCCAGCTAAACCTAACTAGCCTATTCTTACTTTTCTCAGTGCCTGCATTAACCTAAAAATCGAACTTTTATAATATGCTAATGAGGCTCTAGGAGCAGGGGGGGCGTTGTTATCCGAGCACAGGGCTGGCAGACAGACGCAAGCGCTGCCTGGCCCTGTCAATCAAGACCTGGAGGGAGGAGACCAAGGTGGGAGAACGGAGGCTCTAGGAGCAGGAACAACGCCCCCCCTGCTCCTAGAGCCTCATTAGCATATTATAAAAGTTCGATTTTTAAGGTTAATGCAGGCACTGAGAAAAGTAAGAATAGGCTAGTTAGGTTTAGCTGGCATTAGCACATCGCTAATGTCAGCTAACTTCATAGGGTTAAACCTGGTGACAGAAACCCTTTAAGACCCAATGTTTGATCAAAGTGAAGGGGGCCACATCCTGGAAAAGAAGCACAGATAAGTCACCATACCGAAGGAGTGAGTATTCTCTTTTTATCACCAATAATTATCTATGTTAAATATGGCTGAATAGATTACATTGATTGTGGCTGGGCAGGAACCACATTTACCTAGTAGGCCGTAAAGGACATATATTGTCCTTGAGGTAGTTACAGCTCCACACGTCAGTGCTGACATGAACTTTAGCAGACACAGGCAGGCTCAAGGATTAGCCCAGCTTCTGTTCAACAGACATGTGCAGGGCTGGTACATCTGGTACAGCCTTTTTGGAGGAATAATGATAGTAACATGGTAACATAGTATATAAGGCCGAAAAAAGACATTTGTCCATCCAGTTCGACCTGTTTCCTGCAAGTTGATCCAGAGGAAGGCAAAAAAACCCTGTGAGGTAGAGCCAATTTTCCCCACTTAAGGGGAAAAAATTCCTTCCCGACTCCAATCAGGCAGTCAGAACAATTCCCTGGATCAACGACCTATCTCTAGTAGCTATAGCCTGAAATATTATTACGCTCCAGAAATACATCCAGGCCCCTCTTCAATTCCTTTATTGTACTCACCATCACCACCTCCTCAGGTAGAGAGTTCCATAGTCTCATAGAACCCTTTTCTATGTTTGTGTACAAACCTTCTTTCCTCTAGACGCAGAGGATGTCCTCTCGTCACAGTCCTGGGGATAAATAGATGATGGGAGAGATCTCTGTACTGACCCCTGATATATTTATACATAGTTATTAGATCTCCCCTCAGTCGTCTTTTTTCTAAAGTGAATAACCCTAATTTTGATACCCTTTCAGGGTACTGTAGTTGCCCCATTCCAGTTATTGCTTTAGTTGCCCTCCTCTGAACCCTCTCTAGCTCTGCTATGTCTGCCTTGTTCACAGGAGCCCAGAACTGTACACAGTACTCCATGTGTGGTCTGACTAGTGATTTATAAAGTGGTAAGACTATATTTTCATCACGGGCATCTATGCCCCTTTTGATGCAACCCACTATCTTATTGGCCTTAGCAGCAGCTGACTGACACTGGTTTTTACAGCTTAGTTTGTTATTTATTAAAATTCCTAGATCCTTTTCCATGTCAGTGTTACTGAGTGTTTTACCATTTAGTATGTACGGGTGACTTGAATTATTCCTTCCCATGTGCATAACTTTACATTTGTCAGTGTTAAACCTCATCTGCCATTTCTCTGCCCAAGCCCCCAATCTATCCAGATCCCTCTGTAGCAGAAAACTGTCCTCTTCAGTGTTAATTACTTTACACAGTTTAGTGTCATCTGCAAAAATTGATATTTTACTGTGCAAGCCTTCTACAAGATCATTAATAAATATATTGAAGAGAATAGGGCCCAATACTGACCCCTGAGGTACTAGTGACAGTGACCCAATCTGAGTGTGTATCGTTAATAACCACTCTCTGTTTTCTATTACTGAGCCAGTTACTTACCCACATACAGATATTTTCTCCTAGTCCAAGTGTTCTCATTTTATATACTAACCTTTTGTGTGGTACAGTGTCAAATGCTTTGGAGAAGTCCAGATATATGACATCCACTGATTCACCCAGGTCAAGTCTGGAACTTACCTCCTCATAGAAACTGATTAAATTAGTTTGACATGACCGATCCCTCATGAAGCCATGCTGATATGATGAAATTTGCTTATTTTCATTGAGATACTCCAAGATAGCATCTCTTACAAAACCTTCAAACAGTTTACCCACAACAGATGTTAAACTTACCGGCCAATAATTTCCAGGCTCTGTTTTTGGACCCTTTTTAAATATTGGCACCACATTTGCTATACGCCAGTCTGGTGGAACATTCCCTGTCAGTATGAAGTCCGTGAATATAAAAAATAAGGGTCTGGCTAGGACATCACTTAATTCCCTTAGGATACAGGGGTTTATGCCATCTGGTCCTGGCGATTTGTCTATTTTAATCTTTTTAAGTCGCTGCTGTACTTCTTCCTGGGTCAGACAGGGCACTTTTAAAGGGGAATTTACTTTTACATTTTGCATTTCATCTGACAGTTTATTTTCCTCAGTGAAAACAGTGGAGAAGAAAATATTTAATAGCTTAGCTTTATCCTCGTCGCTTTCTGCAACTCCCCCCTCATTGCTATGTAGAGGGCCGACTCCTTCAGATTTATATTTTTTACCATTTATATAATTGAAAAACATTTTAGGGTTAGTTTTGCTCTCTTTGGCAATTAATCTCTCGGTCTCTAGTTTGGCAGTTTTTATTAGTTTTTTACATATTCTATTTTTTTCCTTATAGTTTATCAGAGTTTCCTGGCTCCCCTCCTGTTTTAGTGATTTATATGCTTTCTTTTTGTCATTTATTGATTTTTTTTACGGTTCTATTTATCCACATTGGTTTCTTCTTATTTCTTAGCCTTTTATTTCTATAAGGTATGCATCGATCACAATTAGATGTTACGATGCTTTTAAAAATCTCCCATTTTGTGGTTGTATTTTTATTTTTGAGGACTTTGTCCCAGTTAATTGGGCCTATGGCCTCTCTTAGTTGGCTAAATTTTGCTTTTTTGAAGTCCGGTATTCTTGTTCCTCCCTGTAGAAACTCTCGTTTGAAGGATAATTGGAAGGTTATTACTTTATGGTCACTATTTCCCAGGTGTCCCCCGACCTGCACGTCTGTTGTTCTATCAGGTCTATTGGTTAATACTAAGTCCAGTATGGCCGTCCCTCTAGTTGGGTCCTGAACCATTTGGGAAAGGTAATGGTCAGAAACATTTTGGCCACTGCCCTTTCCCTTAAAAGGGCCTGTCACCTGTCTGTCGGACAAACTGTACTGTAACAGTAACTGTAACGGTAAAAGAGCAGTAGTGTCAGGCCGAAATTCCACCCCCAAAACAAGGATAAATGGATGAATTTATATATGAGAATGTGAGCACCCTAAAATGTGCAGTATTAGGCCGCAATTTTACCCAAGAATCAAGGATGAATGAATGCACTTATATAAAAAATAATAAACACACCCAAAACTTTTAGTATCAGACCACAATATCACCCCAATTATTCAGTTAGGAATTAACAGATAAACTTATGTATAATAAAATGTGAGTACCCTAAAATCTGTAGTATCAAGCCTCAATTTTTCCCCAATTAGATAATCAAGGATTAACAGATTGAAACATATATAAAATAATGTGAATCCGCCAAATTCTGTAGGATCAGACCATGGTTTCACCCCAATAACAGAATCAAGGATTACTGGAATTACTGATGTATTAAAGAATACAAACAGCCTAAAACTTGTGATTAGATCACTTTGTATCCCCAATTAGTGCAGCAAGGTGTAATAGAATAGCTCCTATTATCCAGGCTTTACACTCTTCTATTGTCCCTGCTCTCTCCCAACAGTGTGGATAATGTCTTACTATTATGTCCCTATACTATCAATAATCTGTCCCTAAACTGCTCAATTTTTAGTGAATAAAGACTTTTCTAATTACTGTCCCTAGTGCCTGTAATGTCTCTCCCTGCACTAAGTTCATTGTAAAATGGAGAAGGCCAGACAGGAGGAGACTTTTTATAGCAGTTTGACATCACAGGGCCTTGCTATCTGCCGATTTGCTATCTGCATGACTTTATGGGTGCCCCCTCGTTCCTGGGATTCTTACTTCCTGTTTCTAACATGTGCAGCAGCCATTTTAGAAAAAAATATGATTTGTTACCACAAAACTTAAGGAAATTCAACTTTGGGATCAATCAAATGTTTCAAATAGTCAACTTTCATTCACTCATCTCTAATCGTCACAGCAGGAACTATGGGTAGTTCAAAAAAATGCATAGATGGATTCTTAACATTAAATAGCATTCATGTTCATGAAAATGTGTTGAAATCTGGGTCTTACTCCCCCTTTCTAAAATTCACATCCCCACCTATTTCTTGGTTGAACTTGATGGACTTATTTCTTTTTTCAAACGAGTTAACTATGTATCCTCTATAAAGTGAATAATGTGCAATAATTATAACATCAATGCTTTTATTATGTGTTTTCCGTTTTTTGTGCACTTTTTTGCTCTGTTTTTAGACTAAAAGTCAACAGCTGTAGATTTTACATTGAAGTCTATTGAAATTATTAAATGCGACATAGACATAAATTTCTGTGTAGTTGCATTTGTGCCTCTTAAGTTGCCTTTTTTGAGTCAATAGGCGTCTTTTCACTATTTTCTAGCGCTTTTGCCCCATAGATATTCAGTGTTTTTTTGCACTACTAAGAAAAAACATAATGCCAATGTGCTCTGCATTTTATCATGTTTCTGAATTGGCTTTTTATTTACTTTTTTAATACATTTTAACATGCGGCTATACAGAGGAAATGACATTAGAGAGGATACACATTTCCTTATATAGAAAAATAGGACATGCAAAAACACACCATTAAAAAAGGTGCTGCCATTTTTGTAGGTTTTATTGCAAAAACACCAACTCTAGATGTTACATGGGAAAAATGGGAAAAATTAAATGCAGAACAAATGTTTTTTTTGTAGTCTTTTTTCCCTCCTTGAGGTGTGTTTTTTAGGAGGGTCAACTGATTCATTTTAATTGCAGTCTTGAGTGTTTTCCTTCATTGACTGACATGTTTGTCCCATAGACATTCATTTTTTATGTGTTTGCCCTGTTTGAAAAAAATAAACATAAGTACTGTTCTAAACAGTATATAACAATAATGTTATGACTGATGATAAAAATTATTATCGATGTCACATGCTAATTAGTTTCAGCTCATTACTTTGCCATGTTCCTAACTAAGAGTATGATGGTTTGTACTTTGAGATGAGGGTGCAATTATATGTGTAAGCAATTGTTTTGTATATCGTTCTAAAATCTGCTATGCAGTGAGTATCAGTAAGATAAATAAAGGTGCCATAAAACATATAAGAATGGCTTTTCAGTAAAAGAAAAAATAGAAACAATGAAAAAAATGTTTGAACCTAACTTACCAGACAGGTTTATCTCCTTCCTATGCTACTGGTCTTACTAAAGATTAATGTCTAAAGAAAAATTTCCTGACCACACAGAACTTAATATTTGCTGAACCTATAGAATCTCCAACCACTCAGCATTTTTCTTGGTTGTACAATGCTATAAAGACATATTTACTCCGGCCGTTAGTGTGCTGCATGGTCAAAAACCAGGAGTTAAAACCAAATTCATTTTTCCCAGGTGAATCAGATAAAAAT
This sequence comes from Bufotes viridis, assembly GCA_033119425.1. Taxonomy (NCBI): domain Eukaryota; kingdom Metazoa; phylum Chordata; class Amphibia; order Anura; family Bufonidae; genus Bufotes; species Bufotes viridis. The sequence continues at coordinate 254,219,205 of CM065593.1, forward strand.
GTGAGCTTTACCTGTAAAAATTGCACTAGCAAAGACTTCAATGCAAAACTTTGGCAACCAGAGTTTGTGATTTTTCTGTGCAGTTTTTGGCAATGTGAAAAACTAAAAGGAAAAAATGTGTGTACATTTGTATACTTTGCTCACACAATGTCCGTTATAATATGGATACAACTAATAAATATATATTTTTTATTATATTTTTATAAATTAAAAAAGGGGGAAAAATGTGTGTATGTGTGTTTGTATGCATGTACACAGTCTCATATACTATTGCTAAAACTAGTAACTATTGCTATAGCCTTTTTTATTAATTTTTTAACTATTTATTTAACTTTTTATATTCTTTAATGAAAAAGAAACAAAAAACATTCCTGCTAATTCACAGATTGAAGGCTTACAGTTAATTTTACACCCTGCAGGGGTTGGACACTCATTTAAGCCATATTCCTAACAATTTGATAAGAATTTAGCTATAATTAGTGTTTATGAGATCAATATATCAGAGATAAGTGCTACACATGAGCCCTCATCTGAGTAAACAGAAAGTTATTTAACTCCTGTATCTCAACTTCTGATTTTTTTTTTTTTTTAAAAAGACTAATTGCAAAAATGATTTTTAGCCTGTTGTGCTATTTTCCGTCACTCATATGATCTTATGAGTGCGGGACAATAGCACTGTGTGTGGCCCGACATACACAGCATCATTGTAATCTACGATGCTGTGTGCTCCCATGCGCATGATCAATGCCGCTCCGGGATATATGGCGCGCCCGAGGACCATATATCTCGTAGGGCATACGGTCGTGTGCAAGGGCCCTAATACAAACCAAATAAACAGTGCCTTACAACCATGCCTGTGTGGTTGTACCCTAAGACTGACGTTTCTAGTCTACTATCGTAGATATATATTGGATTAATAATTGGGAGAGACGCATCCAGATGGTATTTGGGGGGAGGGGGGACAGTTGAAGGTTATGAGGGAGTAAATGAATAAAAATGTATTGGACCATGAGAACTTCTGTATGACTATGAATGACCCCCTACTTCACTGAATGTTGATGTGAACAGGGAGACCTTATTGTGTAATTATCTGTATTGTTTTTAACAGTACTTGATTGTCCAATAAAAAAAAAACAATAAAAAAAAAAAAAGACTGAGGTTTCATAATCTAATCTTTGGTCTCATTCAGATTTATATTTTACATTAGCATTTGTAAACGAAAATCAGAAGTGGGTCAAAAAGTTAGAAGAGGGCCCTAAGGACCCATGCATTTTTTTCAGCCCCTCTGACTAGTTAAATTACATCAATTTTTATTAGTTCATTCTAAAAATTACGAAATTATTCTGGGGAATGAACTGGTCAATTAAAATTCCTCAGATCAGTTAGTTGAGAGAATATATGGTACCAATAATCATATTGAATTGCTGTGGGATCACCATTCATTACAGACATGGGGATAAGTTCTCCCCTCTATGTCACTGTATGTGGCAAATACACTCATCTAGCACGCTATCTAGCTAATAATTTCTCTTATAGGGTCCCTCAAATGACTATCTCTGAACAAAAACAAAACATTAGCCCTGCATCCTGACATGTTTCGCCGTTGCCGGCATCTTCAGGGGATGATTGCAATCCACTTGCAGGGATAATGTTTGGTTTTATTTCAGAGATAAGTTAAGGGGCCCTATAAGGGAAATTATTAGCTAGATAGCGTACTAGATTAGTGTATTTTCCACATACAGTGACATAGAGGGGAGAACTTATCCCCCTGTCTGTAATAAATGGTGATCTCACAGCAATTCAATGTGATTATTGGTACCATATAATCTCTCAACTAACTGATCTGAGGAATTTTAATTCACCAGTTCGTTCCCCAGAATGATTTCGTAGTTTTTAGAATGAACTAATAAAAATTGATTTTTCTTAACTAGTCAGAGAGGCTGCAAAAAATGCATGGGTCCTTAGGGCCTTCAATCAAAGTTTGTGCAGATACTAGCATTGCAACCTCCAGAGGGGTGTGTTAATGTATAAAAAATACAGTCTGTCTTCCTGACGAAGGGTAACGTAATTACCCAAAATGCGTAGACGCAAAAGGTGGTAACTGTGACTATCCGTAGTGCACAGTAAGTGACGTCACTCCTGCTCCTAGTGAGCGCGCGAACCACTACATCGGAGAAGCGCCACCGGCCGGGGAACGACTCCTAAGATAATCCGCTGCAAAGAGGGAACAACTGCAAGGAAGTAACGCCTACCCTGTAATCAAGCACCGCACGGCAGTCCGGGGAACACAAGTACAAAGCACTGAGGTACGTTAGTGTTCATAGCGGTGGAGTGGTTGCAGGGGAGTGTAATGCATGTATATTAACGCTATCGCAGTGGTTGTCATAGGAATATAGAGGCACAGAGGTTTGCAATATATAGGTAGCTTGAGCGCGGTATCGATTCACTCAACTAGTCAATTATTTGTAAGTGGGTAGGTGCAGACCCACTTGATACCGCTGCCATCCAGTGTATATAGCGGGTACAGCGCTACTGGGAATTTATACTATACGTGTTCAGTTGTCTGCAACCCCCAGCAAGCAGCGTACTATTGCTATTACACTTAAGACAGTATGTCAGAGCTATGGTGGGACAGGAGGGATAGGATACAGAGAGTCCAGAACACCTTCTGCCCGCACCCAAGACAAACAAATGATAATAGTGGTGACCATTTTAATTCCAATTTCCCATTCATTAGAACTACACTGAAACAACTAGAATATGCCCTTAACCTAGAAATGAGAGATCTATGGGAGATCACGTCCTTAGAAAAATATATAGAATGGGACATCATACCAAAAGGTTTAAGGATAGAAAAAAGGCTTTCAGGGGATATGGGAGACATAGAAATTATAAAAGAATGGGAAAAAATGCTTCATGATTTTTCCAGGAGAGCGATTATTTTCATCATTCACAAACGTAAATTAAGGCTCATGAGCCTCAATAAAGAAATACGAGAATTATTCGAAAATTTGAGACCCTGGAAAGATCATCCAGGCATTAAGCCACTAGTAGAAAGTATTAGGAGGCGGATGTCAATTAAGGAAGGTGAAATCAGGGAGAAAAAAGTGCGCAAATTTAACAGAGATGTGTTACCGGTTGCGGTGGAGATAAATGAAGAGTGGGGGGATATGACCAATTGTTATGAAACAATCGATGAATGTCCCATTGAGGAAGGAAGCAATATAGAGTTACATGAATCCATCCTCACAACATACAGCGAGGACACTTCATCCGTGGCAAATGAACCTCCCCCATACCAATATCCCCAATAGTTCTAATACAGAACCAGAAGATTACAACTGTTAATAGGTTAGATATACTTAGGGAAATAGAAGAAGTCACTATAGGGGAAAGGAATGAGGGGAGCATAATAAATGAGGGTAGAAGTAGAAATAGGAATGAGGAGGATGATAATATTGATATCTTAGGAGAAAATGTTGAAAAGGAAAAAATAGGAATAAAAGAGCAGAATCAACAAATTCAGCAACAACAACAACAAAAACACAAAAAGAGATTAACCCCAAAGATAATCCCCAAAAAAACAATAAAGAAGGATTTTTTTCAGCCCCGAAGACAAAGAAATCCAAACGGGGGTGTAGAGGAGGGAAACTCGCCCAAAAGAAAAAATACAAAACAAAAATAAAAACAAATAATGTAGAAGGAGAACAAATACAAAAAAATTATAATTTAAGTAAACATAAACTAACAAAAAGTGAGTTTAATATACTCCAAAAAGGTTTAAAATTTGCCCCCACTACCTTTTTTAATAAATTTGAAGCCTTTATAGGTATCCGTAAATTTATGCGCAAATTAGCATTGAAAAGATATTTCTTGAAGAAAGATAATAAAAAGTATAGTAAAAAATGTATTAATAAAGAGCAACTAAAAGAGAACCAAGATGAGGATCCATACAAACATACAGACTTGAAACCAAAATCAAAATTTCACCCTCTTCAAGAATACTCACCAGCCTTCAACACTTTCATGAATTTGATAACTAAAGAAATAAGGAGATTCAATCCCCCGAGGAACCCACAATATCTAAATAATATCTCACAGAAGGAAAAAAGGTTAGTTATATCCATGCAGGAGAATAATTAGATTATTATTCGCCCAGCGGATAAGGGAGGGGGGATTGTTATTTTAGATAAAGAAAACTACCATAGTGAAGCTATGAAAATACTAAATGACAAAAAAACATATTCTCAATTAAAACAAGATCCTACAGAGAGATTCAAAAAGGAAATAAAGGTGCTCATTCGAAAAGGTAAAAAGCAAGGAATTCTACGAAAAAAGGAAGCAGCATTTATAGAGATTTAACACCCTAGAATCGCTGGATTTTACCATAATCCGAAAATCCATAAAAATCCAATAGATCCTCCAGGCAGGCCCAGATACGTGGACCAGTTCCTGCAGCCTTATGCACAAGCTCTCCCGGCATACATTAAAGATACGAGCCATATTTTGAAAATACTTAATGGAGTAAAATGGAAGGACCTCTATATGTTGGGAACCCTAGATGTGAAATCTTTATATTCAATAATTGAGAACCTAAAAGGGTGTGAGGCCACCAAGTTCTTTTTAAAAGCAAAAGGGGAAATGACAGACGACCAAATACATTTTTTAGAGGAATGTATTCGTTTTATTTTAGAAAAAAACTATTTTAGGTATAATGATCAATTTTATCTCCAGCAGTGGGGTACCGCTATGGGCACGAGGTTCGCACCGGGGTTCGCTAATTTATACGTAGGAAGGTGGGAGGAGCAATACATCTACTGCAATGGCGAACTCCGGGCGAACCTCGCCCTATGGCATCGTTTTATTGATGATATAATTTTTATATGGGAAGGGAATGAGGCAAAATTACAGAAATTTTTGAAAGAATTAAATAAAAATTAGTTTTATCTGGAATTCTCACCCACATATAGTAAAACAGAAATTAATTTTTTAGACCTAACTATATTTACTGAAGAAGGTAAAATTTGCACAAAATCTTATAATAAACCCACAGATGCTAACAGCTTCATTTCGAGGGAAAGCTGTCACTTACCCCTATGGCTAGAAAATGTATTAAAGAGTCAGTTTATGAGGCTCCGAAGAAACTGTACCAAAAGAGAAGATTATGAGAAGGAAGCAAATACCATGCAAAAGAAATTTGAAAATAAAGGATATAACCGGGAGAAACTAGAAAAATGTAGAACAGAAGTAAGCCAGATGGACAGACAGCAACTATTGGGAAATGACACAATCGAAATAACAACAAAAAACAACAAGGGATGGAAGAAGTAGGGATAATCCCACCCATAATTGTACCATACAATAGCCAAGTGGGGAAATTTAAGAAAATGGTAGGGAGATATTGGGGAATACTAAAGGAGGATAAGATAATAGGAGAGTTAATTCCAAACAACCCCAAATTTACATTTAGGAAAGCTAGGAATATAGGGAATACCATAGCCGCCACAAATAAATGTGTCAGTAGTAGAAATAACAAGAATAATATGCAGCATGGAAATAACACAATAAAAGGCTTCTTTCCATGCAAAAGATGCCAGGGGTGTAGAAAAACTAAAAATAGCAGGAGAACAGAAATGCAAAACTCAGGGGGCACATACACACACCACATAAGGGATTGTATATCCTGCAATAGCATAGGGGTAATCTATGCTATCGTATGCCCATGTCATAAAATTTACATTGGTAGAACAAAAAGACAAATGAAAAAAAGAATTAATGAGCATATATACAATATAGAACACAAGTTCGATGGACACCCACTGTCACATCATTATAAGGAGAAGCATGGAGGTAAATTCATGGGATCGACATTTTGTGGCCTAGAACTAGTAAAGAAAAATTATAGAGGGGGTGATTACATTAAAGAAATGTCTAAGGCAGAGACTAGGTTAATATTTAATATGGATACTCTAGCCCCAATTGGTCTTAACATGGAAATTGAGGTATTTGCGTTTGACTAGGCCAGTGATGGGCAACGTTCGGCTCTCCAGCTGTTGCTAAACTACAACTCCCACCATGCCCTGCAGTAGGCTGATAGCTATAGACAGGCTTTGCATGCTGGGAGTTGTAGTTCTGCAACAGCTGGAGAGCCGCACGTTGCCCATCACTAGACTAGGCTAACAGCCAAATTAGGAGGGAAAGGGTTAAACCCACTCACACAGGAAATGCGGGCGGGGATAAATAGGAGCTACCTTGCAGTTGATACCAAGTCTGTCTTCCTGACGAAGGGTAACGTAATTACCCGAAGCGCGTAGAAGCAAAAGGAGGTAACTGTGACTATCCGTAGTGCACAGTAAGTGACGTCACTCCCGCTCCTAGTGAGCGCGCGAACCACTACATCGGAGAAGCGCCACCGGCCGGGGAGCGACTCCTAAAATAATCCGCTGCAAAGAGGGAACAACTGCAAGCAAGTAACGCCTACCCTGTAATCAAGCACCGCACGGCAGTCCGGGGAACACAAGTACAAAGCACAGAGGTACGTTAGTGTTCATAGCGGCGGAGTGGTTGCAGGGGAGTGTAATGCATGTAAATTGACGCTATCGCAGTGGTTGTCATAGGAATATAGAGGCACAGAGGTTTGCAATATATAGGTAGCTTGAGCACGGTATCGATTCACTCAACTAATGTATAAAAAAGTTTGAAGAGTCACAAATCTTTCCTTGAGCTACTATGATAAATTAGGTGCCTCTTTAGACTATATATGCTAAATTTATATGGGAAGGTTTATCAAGGTGATGGAAAACTTTGATTCGGCTAATTCGCGAATTTCTCAAAGAAATTTGCTTTGTAACAAATTACTTCATCACAAAGTGCATTGTAAGTCGCGGGTACAGTGACAGGGAAGGGCGATTGTGCTGCCACCGTCATTGAAATCCTCAGATACCACGTTCATCACTCATCGCAGCATCTGATATAAAAATGTAAGCCTTTCAGGGAGTTAAAAAAAATACTCACCTTATCCATTTGAGTGTGAAGACGACTCCACGGCCATCTTGATTGAAGATGCCGCGCAAAATCTTACACGGAGCATGATGACATCATCACGATGGCCAGTGTGGTGACATCATACGTGACTGTGCATAAGATTTCGCGCAGCCTCTTCAAGCTCAAGTGGATGAGGTATGTTTTTTTTTTTTTTTATGCCACTTCAGGAAAAATTGGTTCGTTACCATGAAGGACAAGGAAATTCGACTTTGTGGCTAATCAATTTTTCCCTGAAATTCGGATTGAAATCCAAATTGGATACTTTGATTCGCTCAACCCTAATAATTGCCCATAGCAACCAACTAGATTTCCCCTTTCATTTTTCAAAGGATCAAAGGAAAATGAAAGGTGGAATCTGATTGGTTGTTAGAGGCTACTAAATAAGTTAATCCTTACACCAGTTTTGATAAATCTATACATAGTGTCTAGATATTAGACAGGATTAATAAACATTCCCTATTTTGCACAATGTATTTCTACCATGTCACTTGTGCATTGAGGTTTGAGTTCCTGATGCTTCATACTGTGGATACCAACCACAAATGACAGACCACAATGACTTAAGTTTAGCCAAGTTGTAAAAAAAAGTAAAAAGAAAAAATGTGAATACCTTTGCTTTTCAAAAAAATATGCCCTAATGCAGATATGAACAAATTAACTAAAGAAAAAAAGGGGAAAAAATAAAATCAGATAAAACATAAATAAATGACTATTTTCTGCTGTTATTTATTTCCTTCCCAGTAAAGCAAATGACACATCAGCAATGATGCAGTGTCATGAAACTGCTAGTTGCTGTACTCTGGAATTTGCATGCCCATTAGCAAATGACAAGCTTCCATTTACCAGAAAAAATAAATTCTAATTCACACGTCAGTGCAGGGCTGGGACAAGGTCCACCACCAACAGAGGCTGAGCTGCCCAAGTGCGCCCCCCCCCCCCCTCCAACTTGTGGATGACACTGCTATGGGGGATCTGTGATGGATGACACTGTTATTGGGGAATATGTGTCACATATGTGTCATCCACAGATCCCCCCTCCCCATAACAGGGTCCGTGTAGGAATGACACCAATACCAGGGGTGAGGCTGTGGGGTTGTATCTGCTTTTTGATGACAGCGCTAGCGGGCCTGCAGTGACTGTAGCTCTACTACACCCCCTCACACACACACACACTGTATATATCTTAACTATATAACTGTAGTGATTTACTACAGTTATATAGTTAATAAGATTATATCCAGTGAGCGGGGGGGATGGGGGGTGTAGTAGAATACAGTCACTGCACGAGCCCTGCTGTCCCCCACCTCTGCATATGTGACCCCCACCTCTTTTATTGGTGGTCATTCAGTAAATTAACCCTGTTTTTGGGGGGTGGTGGTGTCTGTGGATGACAAATATGTGTCATCCACAGATTCTCCCCATAATAGGGTTCATTTAGTGAATGACCATTGTGGTGACCCAATACATGGGAGATGCATCTGCAGAGCTTTTGCATAATGCCACCCCACACTGTTGTGTCCCCCACACAGTAATGTCCGCCACACTGCCCCCCACACAGTAATGTCCACCACACTGCCCCCACACAGTAGTGCCCCCCACACTGCCCCCTGCACAGTAATGTCCACCACACTGCCCCCCATACAGTAATGTCCGCCACACTGCCCCCGCACAGTAATGTCCGCCACCCCCCCACACACAGTAGTGCCCCCACACTGCCCCCCACACAGTAATGTCTGCCACACTGTAGTGTCCCCCACATAGTAATGTCCGCCACACTGCCCCCCACACAGTAGTGTCCACCACACTGCCCGCCACACAGTAATGTCCGCCACACTGCCCCCCACAATAATGTCCGCCACACTGCCCCCCACACAGTAATGTCCGCCACACTGCCCCCACACAGTAATGTCCGCCACACTGCCCCCCACACCCCTTCAACCACACAGCAGTGCCCCCACATAGTAATTTGTCATGCTCTCCCCTCTTGTCATTCTCCCCCTCTTGTCATAATCCCTCTTCTTGTCATGCTTTTTCTGCCCCTGTCATTCTCCCCCATCTTTTCATGCTCTTTATACCCCCATGTTGTCATGCTCTTTCTGCCCCCATGTTGTCACAGACTTCATGTAAGGGGCCCGGCATTTTCACTGTACTTAATGCCGGGCCCGTCAGAGCGCTCTCTCACCTCCATTATGTTCACTGCTCCAGGCTTCCAGGATCAGGCCCCAGTGCTGCCACATTAGCAGGTGGGCGGAGCCTAACGGAGGTCCGTTAGGCTCCGCCCACCTGCTTACTGTGTTTCTAGTTAGAGGCAGCGGGGCCTGATGCTGGAGGCCTGAAGCAGCATAATGGAGGTGAGAGGAGCGCTCTGATGGGGCCCGGCTCAGGGAATGACAGGAGGGAGCGCTGAGCGGTTCCCCCCTGTCAGTCCCTCTCCCTCTGGCCGGCCCCTGCCTGCGCCCTGAGGCTGGAGCGCCCTGATTCCCCAGCCTCTGTCTCGGCCCGGCCCTGCGTCAGTGTTTCCCGGACGTGTGCTGTACGTGTTCTCCGCGGACAGCACACATTCCCATTCATTTGAATGTGTGTATTTACACATCAGTGTTTTACCATGGTCCGTGGGACCGTGTTTTCTTCACGGATGCATATCCTATCTTGTCCATGTTCCTTGATCCCTCACTCCCATTATAGTCAATGAGTCCGTGAAAAACACGGATGCAACCTGGATGCCATCCGTGTTGCACCCATGTTTCACAGAACATTAAAAAGAGATTGTTTGAAAATTATTTTCCAGCTGCTTAGTGTCAGTGAAAAACGGATGGCACACGGTCAGCAAAAAATGGACCTACGAAAGTGGGGGGAAAATGTTGATGCGTCTTTTGGGGTGAATACTAATGAGCACTTCCACTATGGAAGCGCTCCTTAGTACCAGAGGAATGGGAAGTGGTGAATGCAGCACTTCCCGGGCACTGTACACAATGCTTCATGGTCCTTTGCTGTCGGCTGTGCTGCGGGTGTGCACAGTGTGAAGGTGCTCTGTGACCACATGTTGTGCACATCGGGTCATAGCACAGCTGACAGCAGGAAAAAGAAGAGCCCTGGAGGTGAGAAACTGCAGTGCCCAACGCAGGAGAGGTAAGTGTATTTTTTATTTCATGTGATCTGAGCCTGGGGGCTGATATATGGCTGGGGGCTGATATGAGGCATGTGGGGCTAATATAAGGCATAGGGGGCTGATATGAGGCATGGGGGGCTGATATAAGGCAGGAGGGACTGATGTGGTGTATGGAGGTCTCATCTTAGGTCTGAATGGGTGGTTTTATTTAAATTGGGCATCTTATCTGATTGGGGGTCATTCACATTGGGTTATGAGTTGAGGTCTGATTGTGGGTCAAATCTGAGGTCTTTTTGGGGTCTTATTAACATTGGGGGTCTGATCTAAGGTCTGATTGAGGGTCCTATAACAATGGGGGTCTAATTGGGGCTCTGAGCGGAGGTCTGATTAACATTGGGGGTCTGATTGGTGGTCTGACCTAAGGTCTAATGAAAAATATATTTTTTTCTTATTGTCCCCCTCATCTCTAATACAGACATCTCAGCAGCCAACATGATCACCATGGAGGATTATGGAATCGTTGTAGCATGCCTATACTGTGTGTGAAGTATACCGGCGGTCATGTTGATGACTGCTACAGCTATATATTCTGTATCAATTTTTATTAATTCACTCATGTTCAATGAGCTTGAAAAAGACCCTTGTATAGGGCTGATTTGCAGATTTTTTATAGGATAACAAGGAGGAAATATTTTACAGTTGACTTTTGCTAAGTGAAAATATGGCACAAAAAATATTTTCTACAGAGTTCAAACCAACACCTGGATCGCAATATTTTTGTAATTGCATGTAATTAAAAATTTTGTATAGCCAAGAGTTATTCAATACAATGTATCTGTATAGCGCTACCTGCTCTGTATTTATTTTTTCTTAATTCTTTGTTCTGCTCACTCAGATGGCTGCACATGCTCAGTTTCATCCTTCAACTGTGATAGGGAGAGCATAGACACATCCACTTTGCTACAGTAGAAAAGACCCCCCTCCCCCCCCCCTTGAGCTGTTAACCCAGCAAAGGAAAGAATGGGAAGATCTCTGGATCCAGCTGGTTCTAGCTTTGTTAGAAAGAGATTGTATTGTACTATATGATGTCTGATTTTAATTTATTACATTAGGATACTTTCACACTTGCGTGGTAAATTCCAGTAGTAAGATCCGGCAGAGGATCTCAATACCAGAATTCAACAGATCCGTTTTGATTTTGCATACCCGGATGCATCTGTTTCATTTAGATGTGGTTGTGTGAAAACAGAACTGAAAAACATGATCTGTCACTAAATACATTGAAACTCAATGGGTGACGGCTCCCGGTTTTTTAGGCTCCTTAAAAAACGTATCAGTCACCATTGACTTAGATTGTTTTTATTGATGAATAGGTTTTTTCCGTTTTTATGACCTGACACAAAACAGCAGCTTACAGCAGTTTTGTGTCCGGACCCAAAATGGAACGCTGATGGACCGGAAGACATCCTGATGCATCCTGAATGGATCTCTTTCCATTCAGAATGCATGAGGACTAAATAGACCTCTGCCGGATCTCAATACGGGAAAACAACAACATAAGTGTGAAACAGGCCTGAGTCATGGGATAACCCCTTTCACACCATCATATGGGTGCTGGTTTCTAAAACCTCATTCAAATGCATTACACCAAAAGTAGTTTGCTATGGGTATGGTATTTTTCTCCACAGTTTTTAATTTTTTTCTTTTTACTATACCTTAAGATGCCATTAAATACAACACAAAAAATGCTGCCATGTTTAGAAAACTACTGGTATTAGTGTAAGGGAGAGGGGGGTTGATTCTGTTTTAAAAGCAAAAAAAGTTATTGTCATGACTGTCTATCAATTACGTATTTAACAAATATGAGCTTATATTCCACTAACTTGTGACAAAAAATAAAATTTTACGTGAACTCACCATGCCCCTCACGGAATACCTTGGGGTGTCCTCTTTCTAAAATGGGGTCACTTGTGGGGTATTTATACTGTCCTGGCATTTTAGTGGTCTCTAAACCCTGAGAAGTCTGGAATCCAAATGCGTAAACATGCCCTGTGAAATCCTAAAGGTACTCATTGGAATTAGGGCCCCTTTGCCCACCCAGGCTGCAAAAAATTGTCACTCATGTGGTATCGCCGTACTCAGGAGAAGTAGGGCAATGTGGTTTGGCATGTATTTTTATATATACCCATACTTTGTGTGAGAAATATCTCTGAAAACGACAACTTTTTAAATTTTTTATACAAAGTTGACAATTTACAGAGATATTTCTCTCACCCAGCATGGGTTTATGTGAAAATACACCCCAAAACACATTGCCCTACTTCTCCTGAGTACGGCGATACCACGTGTGTGACACTTTTTTGCAGCCTGGGTGCGCAAAGGGGCCCAAATTCCAATGAGTATCTTTAGGTTTTACATGGCTGCTCACAATTTAGCCCCGCCCAAAATGCTAGAACAGTAAACACACCCCACAAATGACCCCATTTCAGAAAGTAGACACCCCAAGGTATTCACTGAGGGGCATAGTAAGTCCGTCTGAGATTAAATTTTTTTTGCCAGAAGTTAGCAGAAATGGAAACTTTATTATCTTTTTTTTTTTCCTCAGAAAGTGTCATTTTCCGCTAACTTGTGAAAAAAAATGAAATGATACATGAAATCACCATGCCCCTCCGCGAATACTTTGGGGTGTCTTCTATCTAAAATGTTGTCATTTGGGGGGTATTTATACTATTCTGATATTCTAGCACGTGAAGAAACATGACAGGTGCTCAGAAAGTCAGAGCTGCTTCAAAATGCGGAAATTCACTTTTTTGCACCATAGTTTGTAAACGCTATAACTTTTACCCAAACCATCAGTCAGTAGCTGGAAGCAGTGTAGCAAGGCAGTGGAGAAGCGGCAACAAAACGTGCTGAAACTCATTTGCTTGGGTGACAAGCAGAGCTGTCGCAGGGTGTAAGAGACCAGGTTGGTTGTGTCTGATAATGGCCATAACTTTTTGGCAGCTTTGTAGCTCAGCAAGCTCACACACATGGCAATCATGCAGCATATATGTACCATGCAGAACAAACATCTCAAACTTATACATTAGTATATATAAAGACATAACACATGAGAGGGAGGTAAACTAATGGCATGGCCTGTTTTAGAGCTCATAAATAACCAAGTAAACATAACATATTTTACAGCGTAGTCATAAACTCAAACGCAAACCATAACAATAACAACTTAAACACTGGAAGATAACAGGACCAGCCCTCAGGCAAGCACGGCCCTCACTGGGCAGAATGACAACTCTGCCCAGTGACCACAGCAAAACGTCGGGAAATTGTCCCTCAAAAACCTGTCCTATTATTATAATCTTAATCACTGGGCAGAAAACAACCTCTGCCCAGTGAAGAAGGCAAACTTTTAAATGGGACAAATGCTGATATGGCCATGTGGATCCCTCCTTAATGTCCTGGATCCAGCCATACCATGCCTAGCCCACGTGTTTTCAACACGTGCCTAGCCTGCATTTTCAAACCTACCCCAATTTGCCTGAGCTACTGGTGAGGGTGCACCATGTGTGTGCCCATTTCAGAAAGTCATCTACAGCTGCCGACGTTCTGGCAACACTGCTGCAGCGCTTGTATTTGCCAGCTAACCGACTGTTGTGCAATGTGAGTACACACTAGAATTCCACATTACACATGTTGGCCATGCTTTGTGAACAGCAGAAGGCAGTATTGGAATACAAGCTGCAACATGGTCTAGTATGTCTGAGCTCTGTGAGGTTTTACACAACTTTGAAGGATAAACACAGATGGTGATTGGCGATGGAGCTAATTTCAGCTTAACCATCCCACTTCTGTGTCTAGTGAAACGCTGGCTGCTAACAATCAAGTGGTCTCTTTACATGTGGAAGAGGTGGAACTAGGGTGAAGACATTACACATGGTAATTGCCGGACCACACTCAGTTCGTCTTGTCACTGTAAATTGGATGATGATGATTATGAGGAGGAGGAGCAAGAGACGGTTGCCACCGCTACAGAGGGTAGTAAGCATTGCAGGTTTATTCCATCTTTTCAGCATAGATGGGCAGGAGAGGAGGAATAGGATAAGGAGATTGAGAGTCATCCTCATGAGGAGGACAGTAAAGTCTTGTCTGTTGGAACTCTGACACACATGGCTAACTTTATGTTGTGCTGCATTTTCTGTGACTCTCACATTCTAAGCATTTTGCACAACAGCAATTACTGTTTGATCAGTTCACCCTTCTCGACCCCCGCTACAAAGAGAACTTCTCATCTCTAATTCCTGTGGCGGAGAGGACTAGCAAAATGATGCAATACTTGAAGGTCTTTCTTTAAAAATTGCTCAATAAATTTCCATCTGACAAAACTGGCGTCAGAGTACTGTACGTAGTTCCTTGGGCAACACAGGAAGGAAGATGAGAGGAACACACACCAGTTCCAACAGAGGCAGGGCAATAGTCTCCAAGGCCTGGGACAGTTTCATGACACCCCGCCTGTACCCTCACCGCGGCCTGGTGTCACAAGGATAGAAAAAAATGTGGAAGATGGTGAAGGAGTACATAACAGACCGTGTCAGCTTCCTCAGTGATCCCTTTGTGCCTTAAAACTACTGGGTGTCCAAAGAGGACATGTGTCACAAACTGGCACTCTACAGTTATAGCTAAATGATAAGGAACATGGAAGATATACTGTATTGGACTGTAGTAAATGACCACGTGGGCAGTTTGAGATAAATAAGTGGGTTTTTGGTCAGTCTCTAAAAGGTTCGCCATCGACATCACTGTTTTAGAGGGTTTGCACACCTGCAGGCCCTCAGCTACATTATTTTACTCAGTTTAATTGCACCCAGGGCCACGGCCTGTGCATGCACCATCAGCATCACGGCCACTTGTACGTCCCTTACTGGCCGCATTCTTAATATTAAATATTATATATGATTAAAAGTATGTCACACATACAGTAGCGTGGATTTGTAAGTGTATGCGCCAATAAATTAAAACAGGTATTTGCGATGCGCACACTTTACACAGGAGATGTAGCCCTGATAATGTCACAGAGTAGCATACACCGTCTTCGGTTAAAGTACAGTATATGTCAGTGATATGTATGAAATGCAAACACACTAGATGTTGCACAAATAATGTAAATTTCCTCAAAATACACTAGTTTCACCTGTGGTACAGTATTCAACACAGAGAGGAACACGCTGTGGAAACTAAATGTTGCACAAATAATGTAAATGTCCCCAAAATGAACTGTTTTCAACATTTATACAGTATTTGACATAGAGAAGCACAGACTGTGGACACTAAATGTTGCACAAATAATGTAAGGTTATCCAAAATACACTGGTTTTACCTGTT
Source organism: Bufotes viridis (assembly GCA_033119425.1). Lineage (NCBI taxonomy): Eukaryota > Metazoa > Chordata > Amphibia > Anura > Bufonidae > Bufotes > Bufotes viridis. The sequence continues at coordinate 254,234,737 of CM065593.1, forward strand.
GTACAGTATTTGACACGGAGAGGCACATGCTGGGGACACTAAATGTTGCACAAATAATGTAAATGTCCCCAAAATACACTGGTTTCACCTCTGTTACAGTATTTGACACAGAGAGGCACATGCTGATGATAGTAAATGTTGCACAAGTAATACACAGAGAGGCACACGCTGTGGACAGTAGATGTTGCACAAATAATGTACGTTTCCCCAAAACACACTGGTTTCAACAGTTATACAGTAGTTGACACAGAGAGGCAAACACTGTGGACAGTAGATGTTGCACAAATAATGTAAATTTCCCCAAAATACACTGGTTTCACCTGTGGTACAGTATTTGACACTGAGAGGCACATGCTGTGGACACTAGATTAGGCCCATATTATTTAGATTTGCGCACGAGACACTCTTTTTGGATTATGGACAGTATATGTCCCATAAAACCACAGAATATGGACACTATATTAGACCCAGATTGTTGCAATTTGAAATACAGACACTTTTTCCATATGCCAGACGGTATATGTGACATAAACCCACAGAATAGTCACTATATTATATTATGCCAGACACTATCTGTCACATAAACCCCCAGAATATGGACAGTATATTATGCCCAAATTAATGTAATTTGAAATACAGAAACTGTTTGGGGAGGATGGAAAGAATGTCACATAAATCCACAGAATATGGACACTATTAGCTGCAGACACCGTTTGCTGATTTAGGACTGTATTTTTTACATAAAGCCACACACTATAGTCACTAGATGTAATCCAGATTATTAAAGACACAGTCTACTTCATGTATGGATCATTTTGGGAATGACATTTTATTTTTTGTGGACATTACAAGGCTTATTTTTAAGAAATTTTCCAAAACCCACTTTTTAAGGACCAGTTCAGTTATGAAGTCACTTAGTGGGGCTTACATAATAAACACTACCCTAAAATGACCCTAGTCAAGAAACTACACCCTTCAACATATTCAAAACTGATTTTACAAACATTGTTAACCCTTTAGGTGTTCCACAAGAGTTAATGGCAAATGAAGATAACATTTTAGAATTTAGATTTTTTGGCAAACTTTCCATTTTAATCAATTTTTTCAAGTAACAAAGCAAGGATTAACAGCCAAACAAAACTCAATATTTATTGCCCTGACTATGTAGTTTATGGAAACACCCGATATGTGGTCATAAACTGCTGTTTGGCCAAACGGCATGGCACAGAAGGAAAGGAACGCCATATGGTTTTTGGAAGGCAGATTTTACTGGACTGGTTTTTAGACACCATGTCCCATTTGAAGCACCCTTATTCACACCTAGAGGAGAAACTCCAAAAAGTGACCCCATTTTGGAAACTATGGGATAAGGTGGCAGTTTTGTTGGTACTATTTTAGGGTAAATATGATTTTTGGTTGCTATATATTACACTTTTTTGAGGAAAGGTAACAAAAAATAGAAATTCCTAAATGTCATCTCCATTTGCCAGTAACTCTTGTGGCACACCTAAAGGGTTAAAAAGGTTGTCAAATCAGTTTTGAATACCCTGAGGGCTGTACTTTCTTAGATTGAGTCAGTTTTGGGAGTTTCTACTCTAGGGGTGCATAAGGGGGGCTTCAAATGGGACATGGTGTCAAAAAACCAGTCCAGGAAAATCTGTCTTCCAAAAACCAGATGGCGTTCCCTTCCTTCTGCGCCCTGCCATTTGGCTATACAGCCGTTTACGACCACATATGGGGTGTTTCTGCAAACTACAGAATCAGGGCAATAAATATTAAGTTTGTTTGGCTGTTAACCCTTGCTTTGTTACTGGATAAAAGGATTACAATGGAAAATGTGCAAAAAATTAGCTGTTTTGGGACAGTATTTATTTTTTGTTATTTACATAATTGATCTCACAGGTTAGATTGTTTGCTATTTAAATATAGCAGGTTGTTACGGATGTGACAATACAATACAAAATATGATTACTTTTTGGGGGGTTTTGTTTCAGTTTTATATAATAAAGCATTTTTGAAAAAAAATATTTTTTAGTGTCTCCTCATTCTGAAAGCCATATTTTATTTTTTTATTTTTAGGATGACTGTCTTATTTAGGGGCTCATTTTTTGCGGGATGAGATGTTGGTTTGATTGGCACTATCTTGGGCCATTTTGGTCGTTTGCTATTACACTTTTTGTGATATAAGGTGACAAAAATGGCTTTTGGCACCGTATTTATAGAATTTTGTTTGCTGTGTTCACCTGAGGGGTTAGTTCTGGTGTTGTTTTTATAGAGCAGGTTGTTACGGACGCGTTGATACAAAATATGTATACATTTTATTTATTTATTTATTTAAATTTTACACAATTATATCATTTTTGAAACAAAAAAAAATCACATTTTAATGTCTCCATAGTCTGAGAGCCATATTTTTTTTATTTTTTGGGGCATTTGTCCTATGTATGGTATCATTTTTTGTGAAATGAGATGACGGTTTGATTGGCACTCTTTTGTGAGGCATATAACCTTATGATCGCTTGCTATTACACTTTTTGTGATGTGAGGTGACAAAAATGTTTTTTTTGACACAGTTTTTTTTTACGGTATTTACCTGAGGCATCAGATCATGTGTTATATTTATAGAGCAGGTTTTTACAGACACAGCAGTACCTAATATGTATAGTTAATTTATTTATTTTACTTTAACACAATAACAGCATTTTAGAAAAAAGAGAGCCTTATTTTTTTTGTTTTTTGGGCAATTTAACAGAAAGAAATACACTTGGAGATGCACGCTGAGTGTAATGTACCATTTACGGACAGATTTACACTTGGCCTGAAACAGCTGGAACACTAGATTTTGGGTACTGCTATTTTGGCTATTGAATTTTACCCCAGAAAATAATATATCCTTTGACGGACACTATGAAACTTGTCCAGTCACAGTTGGAACACCAGATTTACTGTATTTCTATTTTTGCAACTGAATTTCACCCCAGAAAATAATATATCCTTTGCCGGACACTATTAAACTTGACCAGCCACAGCTGAAACCACTGATTTATGGTATTGCTATTTTGGCAATTGAATTTCACCCCAGAAAAAATATATCCTTTTCCGGACACGATTAAACTTGGCCAGCCACAGCTGAAACCTCTGATTTATGGGATTGCTATTTTGGCAACTGAATTTCACCCCAGAACAAAATATATCCTTTGCCGGATACTATTAAACTTGGCCAGCCACTGCTGGGACACCAGATTTAGGGGATTGCTATTTTGGCAATTGAATTTCACCACAGACAATGATCTATCCTTTGCCGGACACTATTAAACTTGGCCAGCCACTGCTGGGACACCAGATTTAGGGGATTGCTATTTTGGCAATTGAATTTCACCCCAGAACAAAATACATCCTTTGCCGGACACTATTAAACTTGGCCAGCCACTGCTGGGACACCAGATTTAGGGGATTGCTATTTTGGCAATTGAATTTCACCCCAGAACAAAATATATCCTTTGCAGGACACTATTAAACTTGGTCAGCCACAAACATAGAAGATGATTTTTATGGTAAAAGCAGTGAGACTATGAAACTCTCTGCTTGAGGCCTCTTGCACACGACTGTATGGTTTTGCGACCCGTTTTAAACAGATCCGTTTCTCAGTTTTTTTTGTTTCAGTAGTGTTTCCGTTCCGCTTCCATTCCCTTTTGCCCTTCCGTTTTTCCGTTTGGTTTCCGTTTGTGATCCGTTTTTTGTGGATTGCAAACGGAAATGGATGGATACAGTAATGTTTAAACAGTAAGTACATTAAAAAATTGAGTAGAAAGACTGGCACTCATGCGTGTGGCACTGTATCTCAGTATCAATAGATCAAGATATAAATTAAAATATACAGATTTTATTCATAAAATACTTCTCTAAGTAAAATTCTCAAGAACTTTAAATACAATTAATCACATGAAGTTACAATAGCCAACAAAAAGTAAGTGGGTATTGTGGTAACTAAATAGATAAACTAATCCCCATATAGGTTAAGATATTTATCTAAATCATGTCCAGTTCTAAAATCCACATGGTATCCTAGGACAAACAGAAATACAGGATTGAATGTGTTTGAAGGGTTTTTATAGATGTGGAAAGTGCTTAGGATGCAGAAATATAACATTCCAGAAAAAAAACACACAGGTGCTCTCCACTCAGAATTCATTTTCGCTGGAGATAAAACATTTTCTCACATGTAGTTCAACTAATGTAATTTATATGCTACAATGCCCGTGCCGAAAACAATACATCGGCCGGACAAAAAGAGCCCTAAAACAAGGATATCGGAACAGTTAACTACGGTAATATCAGAAAAAGGTATTTGAAACATTCAGTCTCAAAACATTTCAAAGAGGTCCACAATAAGGACTGTGAGGGCTTGACCTTCACAGCCCTAGAGATGATAGAGAAAAACTGGCGAGGAGGTAAACAAATCGAAAACATGTCAAGGGCAGAATCAAGAAAAATGTATGAATTTGGTACTATGATTCCAGCAGGACTGAATGCATAACTAGAGCTATTCAGTCTCCTTTAGATTTCCGTGCGTGTGCCCACAGGCCGATGGGGGATCACAAGTCAGGCTGCCTATCAGCACTTAAAATAAAAGAAGAAAATCTGGTATCCACCTAAGAAAAGTCTAGCAAATATACTCATAGATTTTAACAATATGAGATGTAGGATTAGACATATCTTGAGATGAATATAAGATCTGTATTATCTCGACTGCCTATTTTAAAAATTTTTGTTTTTATATAATTTTTTTATATAATTTTTTATATATTTTATATATTGATATTTGTGATTCTGTATATAACTGTGATTTGTATTATTTGCAATTAACACTATCTGACTACAATTTTGTGGATTAGAATTGCCAGCATATATCTGTAAAATTTATTAAAGTCCTTTTATAGTGTTCCCATAATTTTGGAGATATATTAATCTTTAGATGGAAATGCAAGGGCATACACAGTTTTCCTTCTTTGAACAACCAAATGAATGGATTTTATGTAGTACAACAAAAAAACACAACATTTCCAAAATACACCGCAACAAAATCACATTGAAACCGCATAGAGACTTCAGAGACATGGCCCGCACCCTAAATATATCCAGACCAGATCTTGATTGTTTCCCTAGCCCAAGGATATAAAACACCCCAATAAACAGTGTGGGGGGGGGTAACCACTGAGGAAGGGGAAAGCAATCCCCTAAATGTGGTTGGGCAGAAAAGGAATACCCCCTGGCTCTAAAATATTCGGATACACACAGAAGTGTTGGAAAGAGACTGTGTAAGATCAAAATTATTGGAGCTTTCCGAGATTGCACAGTTTTCATACAGTTATCTTATTCCCGCAAAGCAGCTGCCCCGACCTAAGTGGACAACCTAGGATCACAGACAGTGTGAGGACGGGTGAGCAGCAGTCGCGGTAACAGAGAAGAGACGCCAAACTACACGGTTTGCCAGACAGGCAAGGACGCCACACCACATCCAGAGCTGGTAAGATAAATACCACGCTTGCATGCCATACGGAGGAAAATCTACAAAAGGATCAAAATTAACCACTTCAGCCCCCCTAGCTTAAACACCCTTAATGACCAGGCCACTTTTTACAATTCCGCACTACACTATTTTCACCGTTTATTGCTCCGTCATGCAACTTACCACCCAAATGAATTTTGCCTCCTTTTCTTCTCACTAATAGAGCTTTCATTTGGTGGTATTTCATTGTTGCTGACATTTTTACTTTTTTTGCTATTAATAAAAATGTAACGACATTTTTGCAAAAAAATGACATTTTTCACTTTAAAAAAAAACTACATTTCTATATACATTTTTCTCTAAATTTATGGTTCTACATGTCTTTGATAAAAAAAAATCCAATAAGTGTATATTTATTGGTTTGGGTAAAAGTTATAGCGTTTACAAACTATGGTGCAAAAAAGTGAATTTCGGCATTTTGAAGCCGCTCTGAATTTCTGAGCACCTGTCATGATTCTTCAGGTGCTAGAATGCCAGGATAGTATAAATACCCCCCAAATGACACCATTTTAGAAAGAAGACACCAAAAAGTATTCGCGGAGGGGCATGGTGAGTTCATGTATCATTTCATTTTTTTCACAAGTTAGCGGAAAATGACACTTTCTGAGGAAAAAAAAAATAATAAAGTTTCCATTTCTGCTAACTTCTGGCAAAAAAAAAATCTCACACGGACTCACTATGCCCTCAGTGAATACCTTGGGGTGTCTACTTTCCGAAATGGGGTCATTTGTGGGTGTGTTTACTGTTCTGGCATTTTGGGCGGCTAATTGTGAGCAGCCCTGTAAAGCTAAAGGTACTGTTGAATTTGGGTCCCTTTGCGCACTCAGGCTGCAAAGTGTCACTCATGTAGATCGCCAGCTCAGAGAGTAGGGCAATAGTTTGGGGTGTATTTTTACATATACCATAGTTAGAGAGAAATATCTCTGTAAACTGACAACTTTGTATAAATATCTTTAAAAGTTGTCGCTTACAGCGATATTTCTCACACAAAGTATGGGTATATATAAAAATACACCCCAAAACACATTGCCCTACTTCTCCTGAGTACGGCGATACCACATGTGTGACACTTTTTGCAGCCATGATGCGCAAAGGGCCCTAAAACCAATGAGTACCTTTAGGATTTCACAGGGCATTTTTACGCATTTGGATTCCAGACTTCTTCTCACGCTTTAGGGGCCTCTAAATGCCAGGACAGTATAAATACCCCACATGTGACCCCATTTTAGAAAGAAGACACCTCAAGGTATTCTGTGAGGGGTATGGTGAGTTCATGTAAAATTTTATTTTTGTCACAAGTTAGTGAAATAAGAGACTTTGTAAAAAAAAAAAAAATCTAATTTCCGCTAACTTGTGCCAAAAATAAAAATTCTGTGAACTCGCCATGCCTCACGGAATACCTTGGGGTGTCTTCTTTCCAAAATGGGGTCACATGTGGGGTATTTATACTGCCCTGGCATTTTAGTCTGAACATCTCTGTAAATGACAACTTTAAAAATGTATACAAAGTTGTCAATTTACAGAGATATGTCTCTCACCCAGCATGGGTATATGTAAAAATACACCCCAAAACACATTGCCCTTACTTCTCCTGAGTACGGCGATACCACATGTGTGACACTTTTTTGCAGCCAAGATGCGCAAAGGGGCCCTAAAACCAATGAGTACCTTTTAGGAGGGCATTTTCACGCATTTTTCTTCTCACGCTTTAGGGCCCCTAAATTGCCAGGGCAGTATAAATACCCCACATGTGACCCCATTTTAGAAAGAAGACACCCCAAGGTATTCTGTGAGGGGTATGGTGAGTTCATGTAAAATTTTATCGCAATTGCGGACAAGAAAAAGCATTTTCTATATAGTTCTGGCAATGTGCGGATCTGCAAAATGCGGAAAGCACATTGACGGTGTCCGTGTTTTGCGGATCCGCGCTGCGGATCCGTGGCACGGATCTGTGGATCCGTAGATCCGCGGATCCGCAAAACACATATGGACATGTGAATAGAGCCTTACAGGGGGGTGATCAGTGACAGGGGGGTGATCAGGGAGTCTATATGGGGTGATCAGGGGTTAACAAAGGGTTAATAGTGGTTATAAAGTGAGGAGGGGCGGGGGGGGGTTAGTGTAGTGTTTGGTGCAACTTTACATTGTTACCTGGTCCTCTGGTGGTCAATCCCAGTAAATTGGACCACCAGAGGAACAGGTAGGAGGTATATCAGACGCTGTTAACAAAACAGCGTCTGATGTACCTGTTTGATCTAATTTATTTTACATTTACAGCCTGCCAGCGATGGATCATCGCTGGCAGGCTGTAGTATAACTGCAGAGCCGCGCTCTGCTGTGAACGCGCGTTCACAGCAGATCTCGCCTCTCGCCAGATGACGCACGGATGCGTCCAGGAGGAGCAAACTTGCCGCCGCATGGACGCATCCGTGCGTTAGGCGGTCGGCAAGGAGTTAACTTATGATGGTGATTTCACTAAAAGAGTTCAAGAGTGGCCTGGATGCATTTCTAGAGTGTAATAACATTATAGGCACTAGCTACTAGAGAGAGGTTGTTGATCCAGGGAGTTATTCTGATTGCCTGATTGGAGCCAGGAAGGATTTTTTTTGCCCTTAAGTGGGGAAAATTAGCTTCTACCTCACAGTTTTTTTTTTCCTTACTCTGGATCAACTTGCAGGATAATAGGCTGAACTGGAGGGATCAGATGTTTTTTTTCGGCCTAACAAAATGTTACTTATATAAATATAATAAATATTTTTATTTTTATTTTTTATTTTTTTATAAATGAAAAAGGGTCGGGATGCTTGTATGGCTGTCTACATAGTTTGCTACACAATTGCTAATACTAGTAACTATTGCTATAACTTTATATTTTTGTCATTTTCTGTATTTCTCTATTTATTATTATTATTATTATTATTATTATTATTATTATTATTATTATTATTATTATTTTATTTATTTATTTTTTACCAAGGATGGAAGAGTTTAATTCCTAGTCTGGAGGCTGACAATTTATAGCCATCAGGTGGCGTTCTTACATAACAAAAAGCACTCCCTGCTGGCTTTTAGATTTTACACTGTAATATACACTTGTAGCTGGATGCTACAAACGTCTATTTTTGCCTGTTCCCTCCCACTGGCCAAGAGACATCTCCCTGTGACCGCCGGCAGATTGTGATGTAACCCAACACTTTTATACTTCTGGTTACAGATAAGATCCTACTGCCATGACATATTAAGTCGTGCGGCGGTAGGCAAGTGGTTAAATGGGTTGAGTCACCTCAGCAAATGGCATTTATCCTGTAGCTAAAGATGATACAAGGCAGTTACTAATGTATTGTGATTGTCCATATTGCTTCCTTTGCTGGCTGGATTAATTTTTCTATCACACTATATACTGTATATATATCAGCAGCGGCCGTACTTGTACACTATAGGAAAAAGTGTTAAACTATGCACATTCCCAGGATCCTGGTCACCAGAGAGGTCAATGCCTTTTCCTATAGTCTGCAAGCACAACCACTGCTGCTGGTTTGCAGGGTGGTCATAACCCTTGGTAACGAGCAGTGTATATTGTGATTGAAAAATGAATCTAGACAGCAAAGGAGACCATATGGACAATCACAATACATTAGTAAGTGCCTTTCTCTACTGTATAAACGTCATTTTCTGAAGTAAGAAAACTCCTGTAAATGCATAACTGAGGTGTCTAGCAACAACTTCGTTGGTTACTATTGTGAGATTTTATTTTTGTATATCCTGTGTGCAGGTTCTTTTCCTAGTCTTGTTTCATTGACTGCAATCAGAGATGAGCGAATTTCAGGTTAAGAAATTCGTTCACGCTTCATCTACTGTTAAAAGGTGAATTGCGTAATGGATTCTGTTACCACGGACCATAATACAATTCTATGATTGAATTCTATGAATGCCTTTAAAGGCATTCCGTTATTCATTCTGTCATAATAGAAGACTATGGGCTGCTATGAATCCGTCCCATTTCTGTTATGCAGGAGAGGACTCCCCTGCATAACGGAACAGACCCATTTTGCAGCCTTTAGACTTCTATTATGACAGAATAAATAGCGGAATGCCTCTAAAGGCATTCCGTTATGCATTCCGTCATGTATTTGCGTTATAGTCCGTTGTAATGGAATCCATAACTCAACATATGGATCACAATGAGAATTAGGAGGCACACAAATGTAAATGTATAGGTAGTGCAACAATGGTTCAAAAAGTACACAACACAAAAAAGGAATGAAGCACAGTTAAAAGAACCACAGACACAGATGCACATCCCACCAATATCAATGAATAAGAAAAAGTTTATTGGGACAACACCAACACATAAGCACATTAAAAATTTATACAATAAGACCTAGTGTTTGGACAAAATAAGGCTGGCACCTGAAACAGAATCCACCTATGTCCTGACATGAAGACATACCATATGTTACCCAGCTACATCAAAATGTAAGTTAGTATAAGTAAAGTATAATGTGGCATCAGTAAAGTCAAAATCAGGCACAAAACACATTTAAGATAAGAGCCCCATAACCTGTGTGAGAGCTGGTACGTTGGAAATGTAGCATATATAAAAACGCCCCACGCGTATCACTCCGGCTTCCTCAGGGGTGTTGAGCCATGTGGCAGTGTGTCATATATATACCAGATAAATTATAATCACCTTTAAAAGGTACAGCATGTGTGCAGATGTCCAATATTTGCGGGCTAGGATCGCGTGCGCAGGATGGCCAGGAAACAGGAAGTGAGATAAGCACATGACCGGACAAAAGTGGCCCCACTGGAACACAGGTCATGCGTTCATCCTGCTGAGATCGTGTGCATCAGATGGCCTGAAGACAGAGAACAGAAGGGGCACATGACCAAAAAGAGGATTGCCACAGTGGCCACAGAGCATGCATTCCACCGGGAATATTAGTATGTTTAGAATCAAAGTATATAGTGATCTATTGGCCAAAGCTAATAATGACCGTGGTGGAACGCAAGCCTTGCTTGCCACCAGGAGTGTTAGCTGGAGTTACACTTAAAGAGGGGAATATTCAATAAATAATGGTGAATAAATACAGGATTCAATAAAATAAAATAAAGAATACATGATTAGACAAATAATCAATATACATAATATATAATACGCATTTAACCAGAAAAACAAAACGTGACCCAAACATGACAATTAATAATTATGTGCAATGTCACAAGACATTAAATATTGATAAAGTGCAAGTGCAAAACAGTTCACAATAGTGACAAAACATATTTAATATTCAATGGCACAGTGGACATAACATCTGCATAAAGACTTATGCAAAAAAGGAGAAAAGAAAAGCGAATAAATAAATACATAATGTACATATTATTGATGCTGGAACATAAATAAAAGTAAAATAAGTTAATAAGGGCAAATACTGTAAATTAATATGTATACATATATACACAAGGAATCACATGATTATTGATAAATATACAGTAAATAACAATTAAATACTCAAAACATGATTACACAAGCGTAAAAACATATGCCAGTAGTTGAAAAATAGACCTGCCCCCTACTCTCTATATTTATTGGCCAATAAATACATAAAAATAAAAACTTTGATCAGTATCAAGCTAGTGAAAACGTGAAAGGTGAAAAGGTGAGATAAAAAAGTGATAAATTCAAAAATATGCAAAAAATATATATATATATTTTTTTGGGGGGTTAAAGCTTATTTATGAACCATAGAAGCCCACAAATGTAAGTTCCTCATTTAATCCATTAGGCGATAGGGAATTTAAAGTGAAAATCCATTTGGATTCTACATAAAGTAAATGTAAGGTAACTGAACCCCCCCTAATATTTTTACACACATTTGGCAGCCAACCAATTTTAAGCCATGGGTCTTGCATTGATAGTGGTCCAAAAAATGTGTGGTCACTGAGGTTAAAGATTTTTCAGCATGGGCCCTATCACATTTATCCAAAGTGATATTGGACAGATGCTGTTGAATATGCTTACACAGTTCTTGACTAGTCTGGCCAACATACATCTTCACACATTGACAGATCAAAGCATATACAACATTACGAGTATGGCAAGTAATGTATTGATCAAGTGAGATCTTTTCCGGATGCCTAGAGGTGGAAAAAGAATCAGTAGCAATCATAAACTGAAAAATGTTGCAGTCACCACAGGGATAGGTGCCCTGAAGCCTGACCCCTCTCCCCAAATTTTGGGTCGGTCTCTGGAAATGACTCTGTACCAATTTATCATGTAAATTTGGGGCTCTCTGTGCTATCATTTTTGGATGTGGATTGACATGTTCACAAAGCTTAGAGTCAGCCAATGACACATACCAATGTGTATTTAAAACTTTATAAAGACCATGCCATTGATTATTAAACCTAGTAATAATGTGCATTTTATTATTCCATGGTATAAGTGGGCGCACAACGTGCCCCCATCGCAGTCCCCGACACCTGCCTGTAAAACATATGGTCAAAGACAAAAAAATAGTGTAAAATATCTTTTCAAATATGATATTTTTATGTATCGAAAATATAATAACTTGATTGGTAATCCTCTCCAAATGTAGTGTATGCTTATTTGGAGTAAGGCACACCAGGAGGACTCATTCACCAGGATTAAAAATAGTTATACAAAAAATGAATAATGTGATAATAATGAATAATAATTTTCAGTCTTCATAAAAGTTGATTACTTATAAAAATAGTTTAGGAAACTTAGTCTAATTGTCCATGCGTGAATGTAAAAGTCCTTGAAGTAGCACTGTTGAAGGGTAGATCCTCCTCCTTCAGGCTCCATGTGCTCCTTGCATCTTCTCTAGCAGCATCCACCACCAGAGTGTGAGAGTGAGAAGGCAACCCCCTTGTCTGTCTCTGTCAATCATTTATACCATAGAAAAAAGGCATTGTCATATATCATAGACTTCAAATATAGGTTTTGACGTCCTCATACAGACCTCCCATTGCCAAGTACTTTACTATATGTGGTGTCAATCAATGTGTAGTGTAATACATATTTTATATTAAATACCAATTAATTTAGATCACAGATTATTTAACATTTCCCCCTCTTGAGGGTGAGATATATCTTTTCGTACCCTCAACATTAAATTGTATAATTATCTTGGAGTCTTCATTCTTCTTTATAAATTAATTGTCCTTCAATTATTTATTTGACAACAAAATAATAATATTTGCTGAACATATGGTAAACTTTGATTAAATACCAATGAAATAGATTTAAGAACTAATCTAATATCTATTAGGCATCATCCTCTTCTCTTCATCATCCTCTGGTCTTGTCATGGTCTTGATACTTTATTTTCATTTATTCATCTTATAATTTGACTCACATAAAGTATATGATAGATTGTTTGATTGAACGGTAGGTAGATGATGTGCACTCCTTAAGTTGAATTATATCATATTATCCCAATGATGTTCATATACAAGATTTATCTATTTTTACTACTTGTGGTGATACAGCTTTCCTGGGAACAGATTTTGACTTGCATACCATCAGAAATTCCTTGGTCTTCTTCAGAAGTGTCATTTAACTCAATCTGAACAGCTGTGACGTCTTTGTCACTCCCCTTCTTTCTCACCAGTTATAACATGGCAGAATTTAAAGTAACTGTCCATTCAGGGTCATCTGAAGAATTTCATGCTGACAATCAAGTGAAATTAACTTAGTCCTTTAACAAAGCATTTAGCTTTAGTATCATGAGTAGCAGATTCCTGAACTTCACAGATATGTTTATGGCAATCCAATGAAATGGATTTTTCAGAAAAAAAACAATCATCCTAGGCCATAGGCACTAAATAAACTCACTTTCTGGAAACCTACCTAATTCTAACTCTAAATTATTTATTGAAGCACTTCAACACTCGCCCTCCTTTGAGCTCAGTTCACTAGAACTTTCTTTCTCTGAACGTTACCTCTGGAGATATCTAGGACGGGTGTGTGTCAGGGACTCTTTACCATTATCTTGGGTCACTCTGCAGCGCCCTCTATCTTCACACCTTTCCCAGAATGTACCAGATTCCTTTACCTTCAAGTCTTTTCTTGGGATTCTGTGCACATCAGTCTTTATATTTATAGACTTCATGAATATTACAGTCTCTAGAAAACATTACATTTCCCATTGACTTCAGTCTTGATTGAAGATATCTTCTTCTTCTTTCTTATTACTACACTAAACTTGGTGATCATACTACCCTGTAGTATCACAGTGTACCATACTATTCATTTATTACCACATTAAATTTTAACACAATATAAGTGTTTATATATTATTGAAAATATTATCCTAATCCAAAATCTCCTTTATGTAAGTGTAACCTTTTTTATCTTTATTCCTTCAGTCATGTATCTTTGTGTATGTTTGTGGAATTTTTATTGCTAAAAATTATACTGAGTAATTAAATTAAAATAAAATATATCTCTTCACAGTGAAACCAAATCTTTACTTTTTTAATAAAGTAATATACTGTTTGAGATATGAAATATTACTCTATTAAAATCATTGTGTTCTTCTTCTTTAAAATATAACTGTAAATATAAACCTTTGTTTACGAAAACAACAAATATGTATTAACATAAACCCCATAGCTGGATATACTTCCAGTACAGTTGACCCTTATATTTAATTATGTACATTAATGAGTTTCCATTTCTATCACTGATCCAGGATTAACTCCTTCCATATTAGGAATCTCTCTGGAATACAATATCTCAGAAAACACTTATAGTAACTTCATAATTACCATAGTTCATGTATGTCATACTCACATATCCTGATTAGGTGATTGGTTCATACAATTGTGTAATAGATTATCATATAATATTTCATTATACCATTGTAATTGCATACTTTCTTCCATATTCCGATACTTATTGACACCCAAGTTACTAAATTTGACTATTATTCTTAGACTTAAACTCTTTAGAGGGGGCGGGCGGAGCTTGGCTGCAGAGCAGGTCACACATGTCTGTGTGAGCTCTGCTGCAGACACGGTGTTTACAAGCTATTTTAGCAAGCTTTCAGAGGAGAGGATGGGAAAGATCGGACGGGACAAGTCCAGGGACACCCCCAGCTCCCAAGGACCACATTTGGGACATGAAGAGATGGAGAAATTCTTTAAGAAGAGCGCTCAGAGGTCCCGCACCAAATCCAAGATGGCGCTGGATAGAGAAGAGGCCTCAGCAGACTCAGATGGAGGTAGGGAGAGTAAAGCGGAGTCTTTGCATAATGGGGAAAATCTCCCAGTATCTAGAGAATTTATCAGAGAAGCTCTGGGAGTGGCTCTAGCCCTTATAAAACAAGATTTGCAAGATATCAAAAGCAAACAAAAACAACTAAGGGAGAAAATAGAGACCTTAGAGGCGGGATATGAAAGGACTATTGCTTTTCACACGGCTGCGTCCCACATCCTTGAACACACGCAGGCCCATATAAATCATCTGTAGAATCTGGTCGAGGACCAAGACAACCGGGGTTGCAGACCCAATCTCCGCATTAAAGGTGTTCCAGAGACAGTGCTGCCTGACTCTATCATTGCAAGAACTTTTCCAGAAACTCTTAGGCCCTGAAACCTCGGGCGACTTAACCATGGATCGGGCTCATAGGGCTCTCCACCCACCTCCTAAGCTGCAAGAACCTCCAAGGGACATTATCTGTAAAACAGACAGTAATATTAGGTGGTGACCTGAACTTAACACTATGCCCACAATTAGATTCCTCGGCAGGTTTATCTAATACATATGGAACGGCCCTAAGGCGGGTTAGATCAGCGTTTGGGACTAATGGATAGCTGGAGGGTACTTCACCCCACTACTAAAGACTATTCCTTCTACTCAGTAGCACATCGGTCATACCAAAGACTAGACTACCTATGAATTCCCATACAGCATTTATCTTCTAGCACGAAGGCAAACATCAGTTCATTGCTCCTTTCGGACCATGCACATGCTATTTTTAGAAGTGATCCTCAGGCAGATTCCTAAACCTATGTCTAATTGGCGACTGAATGAGACTTTACTCGATTCGCCAGATCATATTAAAAAGGTCGCTGATCTGCTGGAGGAATATTTCAAGCTAAATGATACCTCGGAAGTTTCATATGGATCAGTGTGGGAAGCACACAAGTCAGTAGTGAGAGGCCACCTGATAGGCTTAGGCTCCTATCTTAAAAAACGAAAAGAACAACACATATTGGATCTATCTAGGCAGATTCAAAAACTTGAGAACATTCATAAAAGCCATCTGATGCAAGACATGTTGGACCTATTGACTTCACTGAGATCCTCTCTTAAGAACATTCTAAACACCCGCACAGCTAAATTATACTTATCCGCAAAATATAAATACTATGCACACGGAGACAAAGCTTCCAAATTTATGTTATCACAGATAAAGAAAAGGAAGGCAAAATCCTACATACATATGATCCGCTCTCCTTCTTCTTCGCCTCTTAGGAACACTGAGGACATACCGTAGCATCCAGATTTATAGACTTTTATGAGTGCTTATACAATATCCAATCTTCCTCATTAACTGCGGACAGCACAGACAGGATCTCGGTGATAGATAGTTAGCTAGACACACTTCGTCTCCCCTCTCTAACGTTAGATCCATCCCAAAACTTACTAAAACAATTTACCATTCAAGAGCTCAATAAAGTACTTGCAAACAACCCCCCACACAAAGGCACCGGCCCTGATGGCTTGCCCTTGATATATTATCGCACTTTTCGCTCCGTTTTATCACCTAAATTCCTGGAACTATGCAACAAAGCATTGTTAGGGGAGCCCTTACCATCTCAGATGTTAATGCCACATATCACGATAATACCCAAGGATGGGTAAGATGTTTGCCAAATGAATCGCCCTTCGGCTTAAACCGCTCCTTCCCCTCCTTGTCTCAAGCGAACAGGTGGGGTTTGTGTCTGGCCGAGAGGGAAGGATAAACACCACGAGATTGCTTAACATTATCAATTATGCTTGTAGCCGTCGAGTGCTTTTAGTTCTACTGGGCACCGACGCCGAAAAAGCATTTGATCGCATCGACTGGAGTTTCATGCAACGGGCCCTAAACAAATTTGGAATACCAGACCGATTTATTTCCACCATTATGTCAATGTATAATAACCCCACAGCCAGAATTCTGGTTAATGGTACCTTGTCTCCCTCCCTCCGGATCAATAACGGTACCCGGCAGGGTTGTCCCTTGTCTCCTCTCCTATTTTTCTCACTGTTGACTGCTTGTTTCAAGCTATTAGACAGGATGATAGAATTAGAGGTATTGATCTGAAGGGAGTTCACCACCAACTAGCCGCATTTGCGGACGACCTTTTGCTGATAATCTCAAATCCTGACTCAGCATTCCCTGCTATACAAAACCTATTTGACTTATTTGGAAAGCTGTCTAATTTCCTGATAAATCCTACAAAATCCCAAGTCCTAAATGTCACCCTAGATTTGAAGTCCCAAAACTGACTACAGCTTATTACGCCATACCATTGGTCTAACACATCTTTGAAATTTCTGGGGATATTGTTGACAGCAGACCCTAAACAACTCTTTACTATGAACTCTAAGGACCTACCTAATATTATAAACCAAACCATAAACTCATGGGATATACCCTTTTCTTTGTGGTTTTGAAAGCGGACCCTAATAAAATCGTTTCTGCTCCCGAAGATATTGTACTATCTCCAAACCCTCCCAATTCCCCTCCCCCGCTGTTTCTTTACTCAATTAAAAGGTATATTTTCCAGGTTCCTATGGGATAGGTAAAAACCCATACTGAAACAAAATTACACTACACTTCCACCTTCAAATGGGGGTATGGGGTTACCAGATATCTATGGGTACTATTTAGCTGTTCAAGGAACTAGATGTCTAGAATGGCTGCGCCACTCAGAAAGTAGACTTGACATTCAAGCCGAACAGGCCATAAGTCAACATTCTTTGAGATCTCTACTGCTATCACATGGATCTGTATCGCATGACTAAAAACACTATCTAAATATGGCAAACGACCCTTAAGCACTTTCTTATTTCTAACCCACTGTCCCCCCTGATACAAATTTGGGATATTTTATGGGACGCTTCACCTCAATTTCTTCAAACGCTACCAGAATCACTTAAAGGTCTTACTACACCAGTTGTTGACATAGATGAACATGGAAATTTATCGGACACTTGGGGATTCCATAACCAGCAA
The DNA here is from genome assembly GCA_033119425.1 of Bufotes viridis. Lineage (NCBI taxonomy): Eukaryota > Metazoa > Chordata > Amphibia > Anura > Bufonidae > Bufotes > Bufotes viridis. Next base: position 254,252,563 of record CM065593.1, read on the forward strand.
CCCCTTTTGTCTTACCTCCACATGGTACATATTAAAACAAACCTTAAAAATATACTCCCTTTCACTAATCAGGCTCCTACCCCTTTTGAGAGTAGAATACTGCAAATCAGAGAACCTTCTAAAAATATATTTACCTTATATTCTGAAATACTTTTGCATAACAAACCGGATGGCATCTCCTTTATAAAAAAAATGGGCATCAGATTTAAATGTGGACAGGACAGATGCTTCTCTCGGTAGGTGTCTAGCAGCAGCTCCGAAAATATCCTCCTGTGTCCGTTTACAAGAAAATTACCTAGCCTCAGAGAGAATACATTGCTGCCAAATGGAGATCAGACTCTCCCCCTACTATTGACATGTGGTGTAGGAAATGCGATGAGGTGTACAGAATGGAACAGATAGCAGGATGGAAGAAACGCCGCACTCCCATTTTTCAACAGATATGGGGCCCATGGGCAACATTTAGAGGATTTGTCACTGTATAGCATCTCTCCTTAATAATGACCATACAAGCTACTTGTGGACTTCCGCGTGGCCATGGACAACAAATCATGGATGTCAAGCCGGTTCTATTGATTTTTGGATCTCAAGCCTAATTTCTCCATCCAAACTGTATCCAAAGATTTGCTGCAAATCCCCCCCCACCCCCCACACACACCATTATACACGTTTTTCTTGATATTCAAGTGTTCAACATTGATATCTCTATTAACTAAGGTTATGATTTCAACATAATTTGCCTTCAATGTAATCTATTACATGGAAATTGAATGTAATATTGAGCTACATATACGCTATGTATTATTCTTCTTTGAATAAAAAAATATTTTGAATTAAACTCTTTAGAGACATGAGTATACCTTGTTCATCTGTGGACATCACTCCTGTATAAACAAAACATGAGTTGTCTGCCATAAAAATAACATAAGCACCTTAAAAACCTAACACATGTTCAGTTGGAATATACTAATATTAATTCACTTCAAAACCAATCTATTACTATCATGTATAAAATATATCATATCTTCCTATATATAAGAATTTAGTTGTGTGTGTAGTATCAATAATAAATCATCACTATAAATAAATAAAACCACTTTTGAAAAACAAAAATAAAAGAATCATAAAGAAAGTAAATCCCATACAAATATTACCATGAAACATTTGGAAATTAAATAGAAAAATTTACCTGTGAATCTTTATGATTTTATATCCTTGATCATCAAATATTCAACTTAATATAACTTATGATGTTATAGAACCATAGGATCAAATGTCTTTTTGGACATATATGTGTCATATTATTGTTATAAGGCCTCAATATTATCCTTATTCTTAACACAATTTATAAAAAAATTTTTATCTGATTTCCAGTATAAATGTTTAGATCTCTAATATGTCATTATAAATAATATGACCTCTTAAACTACTAAGGGCTTCTTTATTTTTAACCCAAATATGCTCAGTCTTAGAATAGATGATTTTTTCAGGCCAAGGTATTAGAAATCAAGAAATTGCAATATATTTGCATTAAAGATAAAAATCTGAACAATGCTGAGTTCCAGGACATTAGAAATATACAAGAAAATTCTGCCTTCCTCATTAAAGAGGCGGACTGACCTCTATGAGAAGGAGGTTAGGAGACAATTGGGGAATCGTCATTTTTAGAAAACGTGGTGTGGTGTTTAACAAGCAGGATATGCTCAACCCATATGCAGTTGTGCATGTATATAGGGGAGCACATCCTGCACTTGTAGTCCGTTGCTAGGGGCAATCAACAGCAAAAAATGTCGTCATTTTTATACTCCTCTACCTGCAGATCCTACCGAGATTTTCATGACTAAGATGCAAAGGCTTCTCACCTCGGCATACCAGATGCACAAGAAAGAAAAGGATTTTCTGGAAGTCAGACATCCAATAGTGCCTACTTTCTATATGTTGCCCAAGGTGCATATGGATTTGAACAATCCTCCGTGGCGACCCATAGTGGCGGGCATTGGGGGTGTGTGTGAACAGGCATGTATTTAAATAGACTTTTTACAACCTTTTGTTCTAGGGCTTAAGTCTTATCTCAGAGACTCTATGCATCTGATTGAGAACCTTCAGGGACTCCAACTTCTGCCCGTGACCTTGATTCTAACTTGTGATGTTGAGTCTCTCTATTCGAACATATCGCATGTGAATGGCATCGCTGCAGTCCAATATTTCCTTCAGAGATCTAACTTTGAGTATCCGTCTCATTATACCTTCTGGTGAGCCTTCTTGATTTTGTTCCACGTCATAATTTTTTTTGTCTTTGACCATTCATTTTAAAGACAGGTGTTGGGGACTGCAATGGGGGCACGTTGTGCGCCCTCCTATGCCAACCTATTTTTGGGTTGGTGGGAGGAAACACACGTGTACCCCACGCTTCTCTTCAATCAACATGTGATTGCCTGGTTTCATTATATTGACGATCTTCTGATATTTTGGCATGGTACAAGAGAACAATGTGAGGATTTTGTGACGATGTTAAATGATAATTCATTTGATATCTTCTTGACCCATAGGATTTCTGACAGTGTGACTGATTTTTTTGACCTATGCAAACATCATGATGGCGAGAGCATACAGACATTGTTATACCGTAAGAACTGCTACAAACAGTCTGCTACATTTTAATAGTTTCCATCCACTCCATTTGCGAAGAGGAATCCTTTAAGGCCCATTTTTGAGGCTATGTCAAAACTGCACAACTGTTCAGGATTTTAAAGAGGCATCAAGTGATCTGACTGTAGGATTCCAGGCATGTGGCTATCCTAAGTAGGTGGTTTCTGGAGCATATGAAGGTGCCAAAAAGGCCAATTGCTTAGAACTTTTTAAGCCAAAACTTAAACCACGGAATAATAAAGTTCACCTTATTACTAGGTTTAATAATCAATGGCATGATCTTTATAAAGTGTTAAATACACATTGGTATCTGTTATTGGCTGACTCTAAGCTTTGTGAACATGTCAATCGACATCCAAAAATGATAGCACGGAGACGCCCAGATTTACATGATACATTGGTACAGAGCCATTTCTGGAGATCGACCCAGAATTTGGGGAGAGGGGTCAGGCCACGGGGCACCTGTACCAGTGGTGACTGCAACATTTGTCAGTTTATGATTGCTACTGATTCTTTTTCCACCTCTAGACATCTGGAAAAAGATCTAATTTGGTCAATACATTAATTGCCATACTCGTAATGTTGTATATGCTTTGATCTCTCAATGTGAGAAGATTTATGTTGGCCAGACTAGTCAAGAACTGTGTAAGCATATTCAACAGCATCTGTCCAATATCACTTTGGCTAAACGTGTTAGGGCATATGCTGAAAAACCTTTAACCTCAGTGGCCGCACATTTTTTGGACCACCATCAATGCAAGACTCATGGCTTAAAAATTGCTGGGCTGGCAATTGTTTGTAAGAATATTAGGGGGGGTTCAGTTACCTCACATTTACTTCTTGTAGAATTCAAATGGATTTTAACTTTGGATTCCCTATCACCTAATGGAGTAAATGAGGAACTTACCTTTGTGGGCTTCAATGGTTCATAAATAGGCTTTAACCCCCAAAAAAAAAAAAAGAAAATTCTTTTTTGCATACTTTTGATATTTGAATTTTTCACTTTATTACTTTTTTATCTCACCTTTTCACCTTTCACCTTTTGACTAGCTTGATAAAAATCTAAGTTTTTCTGTTTATGTATTTATTGGCCAATACATATAGCGAGTAGGGGGCAGGTCTATTTTTGAACTACTGGTATGTGTTTTTACGCTTGTGTAATCATGTTTTGAGTATATAATTGTTATTCATATTTATCAATAATCATGTGATTCCTTGTGTATATATGTATAGATATTAATTTATTTGCCCTTAACTTATTTTACTTTTATTTATGTTCCAGCATCAATAATATGTACAGTATGTAATTTATTTATTTATTCCCTTTTTTCTTTTCTCCTTTTTTGCATAAGTCTTTACGCAGATGTTATATTCACTGTGCCATTGATTATTAAATATGCTTTGTCATTATAGTGAACTGTTTAGCACCCGCACTTTATCAATATTTAATGTCTTGTGACATTGCAAATAATTATTAATTGTCATGTTTGGATCACGTTTATTTTTTTTTGTTAAACACGTATTTTATATTATGTATATTGATTATTTGTCAAAATCATGTATTCTGTATTTTATTTTATTGAATCCTGTATTTATTCCCCATTATTTAGAGAATACTCCCCTCTTTAAGTGTAATCTCCGGCTAACACTCCTGGTGACAAGCAAGGATTGCGTTCCACCATGGTCCTTATTAGCCTCGGCCAATAGATCGCCATATTCTTTGATTGCAAACATACTAATATTCCCGTTGGAATGCATGCTCTGCGCCCCACTGTGGTTATCCTTTTTTTGGTCATGTGCCCCTTCTGTTCTCTGTCTTCCGGCTATCTGATGCACGCTATCTAAGCTGGATGAACGCATGACCTGCATTCCACTGCGGCCACTTTTGTCCGGTCATGTGCTTATCTCACTTCCTGTTTCCTGGTGATCCTGTGCGTGCAATCCTATTGGGCGTCTGCACACATGCTGTACCAACAATATAAAACAAAAATGCAGTCTGGTAGCCTTCTATAGGACAAGCAGCAGTCCCCTTAAATAGCAGAAGGTCCAATCTCCTCACAATAAAAAACTCCGTCTTCCTCAGTGGTGTTGAGCCATGTGGAAGTGTGTCATATATAAACCAGACAAATTATATTCACCTGTAAACTGTACAGCATGTGTTGGGTAGCGAAGACCGCGCTGATATATGGCCACTCACAGTCCAGATGCTCACAGAGGTAGTAGTCTGCTAATAAGTAATGTAGGATGTCGGTGGAGATGGTAAAATCCAACATGCAGTGTGCGCTGAGGAATCTGCGCTCCAGTTCAAAGACGCTGCAATCACTAAAAACAATGCAGCACTTACAGCCAGCCCCCACAACGCCGACCGAACGCTCCTCCTCACCGGACTCAAACCTTCATAGAGGGGAAGAAAACATAGCACAATACCGCTGATGCATATAGGTAGACACTGGTTTATTCTACTTACAGGATCCACAGTACAAACAGGCACATCAAATACTGGAACTGGAGCGCAGATTTCTCGGCGCACACTGCATGTTGGATTTTACCATCTCCACCGACATGCTACATTTCTTATTAGCAGACTACTACCTCTGTGAGCATCTGGACTGTGAGTGGCCATATATCAGCGCGGTCTTCGCTACCCAACACATGCTGTACAGTTTACAGGTGAATATAATTTATCTGGTTTATATATGACACACTTCCACATGGCTCAACACCACTGAGGAAGACGGAGTTTACCGGCGATGGGGCGTTTTTATACGCTACATTTCCACCGTACCAGTTCTCACACAGGTTATGTGGCTCTTATCTTGAATGTGTTTTGTGTCTGATTTTGACTTTACTGGGGTATCATGATACTTTACTTATGCTAACATACATTTTGATGTAGCTGGGTTACATATGGTATGTCTTTATGTCAGGACATAGGTGGATCCTGTTTTAGGTGTTAGCCTTATTTTGTACCAGCACCAGGTCTTATTGTATACAATTTTTAATGTGCTTATGTGTTGGTGTTGTCCCAATAAACTTTTTCTTATTCATTGATATTGGTGGGGTGTGCATCTGTATCTGTGGTTCTCTTGACTGTACTTCCGTCCTTTTTTTGTGTTGGGAATCCATAACTAGAGATGAGCGAACACCTGGATGTTCGGGTTCGAGAGGTTCGGCCGAACTTCCGGAAAATGTCCGGGTTCGTGATCCGAACTCAACCCGAACTTCATCCCGAACCCGAACCCCATAGAAGTCAATGGGGACCCGAACTTTTGGGCACTAAAAAGCCTGTAAAAGACTCCCGGAATGGGCTAGAGGGCTGCAAAAGGCAGCAAAATGTAGGTAAATCCCCTGCAAACAAATGTAGATAGGGAAATGAATTAAAATAAAATAAAATAAATAAAAATTAACCGATATCAATTGGAGAGAGGTCCCACAGCAAAGAATCATGCGTCATATCATCCACCACTGGAGAAGGCCACTCTCATTTATTTGGGACCAGCACCCAGACAGAGGATACAGGTCCCACAGCAAGGAATCATGCTTCATATCAACCACCACCGGAGAAGGCCACTCTCATGTATTTTGGACCAGCACCCAGACAGAGGATACAGGTCCCACAGCAAGGAATCATGCGTCATATCAACCACCACCGGAGAAGGCCACTCTCATTTATTTTGGACCAGCACCCAGACAGAGGATACAGGTCCCACAGCAAGGAATCATGCGTCATATCAACCACCACCGGAGAAGGCCACTCTCATTTATTTTGGACCAGCACCCAGACAGAGGAGAGAGGTCCCACATCAAGGAATCATGCGTCATATCAACCACCACCGGAGAAGGCCACTCTCATTTATTTTGGACCAGCACCCAGACAGAGGAGACAGGTCCCACAGCAAGGAATCATGCGTCATATCAACCACCACCGGAGAAGGCCACTCTCATGTATTTTGGACCAGCACCCAGACAGAGGATACAGGTCCCACAGCAAGGAATCATGCGTCATATCAACCACCACCGGAGAAGGCCACTCTCATTTATTTTGGACCAGCACCCAGACAGAGGATACAGGTCCCACAGCAAGGAATCATGCGTCATATCAACCACCACCGGAGAAGGCCACTCTCATTTATTTTGGACCAGCACCCAGACAGAGGAGACAGGTCCCACAGCAAGGAATCATGCGTCATATCAACCACCACCGGAGAAGGCCACTCTCATTTATTTTGGACCAGCACCCAGACAGAGGATACAGGTCCCACAGCAAGGAATCATGCGTCATATCAACCACCACCGGAGAAGGCCACTCTCATTTATTTTGGACCAGCACCCAGACAGAGGAGAGAGGTCCCACATCAAGGAATCATGCGTCATATCAACCCCCACCGGAGAAGGCCACTCTCATTTATTTTGGACCAGCACCCAGACAGAGGAGATAGGTCCCACAGCAAGGAATCATGCCTCATATCAACCACCAACGGAGAAGGCCACTCTCATTTATTTTGGCCCAGCACCCAGACAGAGGATACAGGTCCCACAGCAAGGAATCATGCGTCATATCAACCACCACCGGAGAAGGCCACTCTCATGTATTTTGGACCAGCACCCAGACAGAGGAGAGAGGTCCCACATCAAGGAATCATGCGTCATATCAACCCCCACCGGAGAAGGCCACTCTCATTTATTTTGGACCAGCACCCAGACAGAGGATACAGGTCCCACAGCAAGGAATCATGCGTCATATCAACCACCACCGGAGAAGGCCACTCTCATGTATTTTGGACCAGCACCCAGACAGAGGAGAGAGGTTTTCACAGCAGAGAATCATGCATTTAGATCACCCACCACAGGAGTAGGCCACCATTTAATGGGACCCGGCAACCATGTCAGATGGCACAAACATCAGCTTCACATCACCCAGCACAAGAAGGCCACTTTGAGAGACTTTGACCCCTGCACCCAGACGGAGGAGAGAGGTTTTCACAGCAGAGAATCATGCATTTAGATCACCCACCACAGGAGTAGGCCACCATTTAATGGGACCCGGCAACCATGTCAGATGGCACAAACATCAGCTTCACATCACCCAGCACAAGAGAAGGCCACTTTGAGAGACTTTGACCCCTGCACCCAGACGGAGGAGAGAGGTTTTCACAGCAGAGAATCATGCATTTAGATCACCCACCACAGGAGTAGGCCACCATTTAATGGGACCCCGGCAACCATGTCAGATGGCACAAACATCAGCTTCACATCACCCAGCACAAGAGAAGGCCACTTTGAGAGACTTTGACCCCTGCACCCAGACGGAGGAGAGAGGTCCCACAGCAGAGATTCAGGCATTTATATCAGCCAGCACAGGAGAAGGCCGCTTTCAGTGACTTAGGCCTTAGCACCGACACAGAGGAGACAGGTCAGATAGCACAAGCATCAGTTTCACATCAACCACCACAGGAGAAGGGCACTTTTAGAGACTTTGACCCCTGCACCCAGAAAGAGGAGAGAGGTCCCACAGCAGAGATTCAGGCATTTATATCAGCCAGCACAGGAGAAGGCCGCTTTCAGTGACTTAGGCCTTAGCACCGACACAGAGGAGACAGGTCAGATAGCACAAGCATCAGTTTCACATCAACCACCACAGGAGAAGGGCACTTTTAGAGACTTTGACCCCTGCACCCAGAAAGAGGAGAGAGGTCCACAGCAGAGATTCAGGCATTTATATCAGCCAGCACAGGAGAAGGCCGCTTTCAGTGACTTAGGCCTTAGCACCGACACAGAGGAGACAGGTCAGATAGCACAAGCATCAGTTTCACATCAACCACCACAGGAGAAGGGCACTTTTAGAGACTTTGACCCCTGCACCCAGAAAGAGAGAGAGGTCCACAGCAGAGATTCAGGCATTTATATCAGCCAGCACAGGAGAAGGCCGCTTTCAGTGACTTAGGCCTTAGCACCGACACAGAGGAGACAGGTCAGATAGCACAAGCATCAGTTTCACATCAACCACCACAGGAGAATGGCACTTTCAGAGACTTTGACCCCTGCAGCCACACGGAGGAGAGAGGTCCCACAGCAGAGAATCAGGCATTTATATCAGCCAGAACAGGAGAAGGCCGCTTTCAGTGACTTAGGCCTTAGCACCGACACAGAGGAGACAGGTCAGATAGCACAAGCATCAGTTTCACATCAACCACCACAGGAGAATGGCACTTTCAGAGACTTTGACCCCTGCAGCCACACGGAGGAGAGAGGTCCCACAGCAGAGAATCAGGCATTTATATCAGCCAGAACAGGAGAAGGCCGCTTTCAGTGACTTAGGCCTTAGCACCGACACAGAGGAGACAGGTCAGATAGCACAAGCATCAGTTTCACATCAACCACCACAGGAGAATGGCACTTTCAGAGACTTTGACCCCTGCAGCCACACGGAGGAGAGAGGTCCCACAGCAGAGAATCAGGCATTTATATCAGCCAGAACAGGAGAAGGCCGCTTTCAGTGACTTAGGCCTTAGCACCGACACAGAGGAGACAGGTCAGATAGCACAAGCATCAGTTTCACATCAACCACCACAGGAGAAGGGCACTTTTAGAGACTTTGACCCCTGCACCCAGAAAGAGGAGAGAGGTCCCACAGCAGAGAATCAGGCATTTATATCAGCCACCACAGGAGAAGGCCGCTTTCAGTGACTTTGGCCCCCTGCACCCACACAAAGGAGACATGTCAGACAGCACAAGTATAACATTCATATCACCCAGCACAGGAGAAGGACACTTTCATGTACTTTGGCCCGGCACCCAGACAGAGGAAGGTTCATTCAACTCTGGGTTGCACCCCAAGATCCTACTTAATTTCAAAAATTGATTTTCAATGAAGAAGTGGCCAGGAGTACAAGACAACATGGTTTAAGGCAGTTATTAAGGACTACTCTGCACAAGGGAGGGTCAGGTCTTGTGGGATCCATGCCTGGTTCATTTTTATAAACGTCAGCTTGTCCACGTTGGCTGCGGACAGGCGGCTGCGTTTGTCAGTAATGGCGCCCCCTGCCGTGCTGAATACACGTTCAGATAAAGCGCTGGCCGCCGGGCAGGCTAGCACCTCAAGGCATAACATGCTAATTCTGGCCACGTGGACAATTTGGAAACCCAGAAGTTGAATGGGGCCGAACCATCCGTCAGTATGTGGAGTTGTGTGCAGATGTACTGTTCAACCATGTTAGTGAAATGTTGCCTCCTGCTAACACGTTCCGTATCAGGTGGTGGGGCAGTTAGCTGTGGCGTGGAGACAAAACTTTTCCACATTTCTGCCATGCTAACCCTGCCCTCAGAGGAGCTGGCCGTGACACTGCTGCGTGGGCGACCTCTAGCTCCTCCTCTGCCTTGGCCTTGGCCTTCCACCTGTTCCCCTGTGACAGTTGGGAATGCTCTCAGGAGCGCGTCTACCAGTGTGCGCTTGTACTCGCGCATCTTCCTATCACGCTCCAGTGCAGGAAGTAAAGTGGGCACATTGTCTTTGTACCGTGGATCCAGCAGGGTGGCCACCCAGTAGTCAGCACACGTTAAAATGTGGGCAACTCTGCTGTCGATTGCGCAGGCACTGCAGCATGTAATCGCTCATGTGTGCCAGGCTCCCCAGAGGTAAGGACAAGCTGTCCTCTGTGGGAGCGTATCGTCATCATCCTCTGTATCCCCCAGCCACGCACCAGGGATGTGCCTGCGCTGTGCTGGGTGCCACCCGCTGTGAACCTGCTTCATCCTCATCCTCCTCCACCTCCTCCTCATCCTCCTCGTCCTCCAGTAGTGGTCCCTGGCTGGCTACATTTGTACCTGCCCTCTGCTGTTGCAAAAAACCTCCCTCTGAGCCACTTCTAACAGACTGGCCTGAAAGTGCTAAAAACGACCTGTCATCCTCCTCCTCCTCCTCCTGGCCCTGGCCCACCTCCTCTTCCATCATCGCCCTAAGCGTTTTCTCTAGGAGACATAGAATTGGTATTGTCACGCTGATAACTGTGGCATCGCCACTGGCCATGTTGGTGGCGTACTCTAAACAGCGCAACAGGGCACACAGGTCTCGCATGGAGGCCCAATCATTGGTGGTGAAGTGGTGCTGTTCCGCAGTGCGACTGGCTCGTGCGTGCTGCAGCTGAAACTCCACTATGGCCTGCTGCTGCTCGCACAGTCTCTCCAGCATGTGCAAGGTGGAGTTCCACCGGGTGGGCACGTCGCATATTAGGCGGTGGCGGGAAGGCCGAAGTTTCGCTGTAGCGCTGACAGGCGAGCAGCGGCAGGATGTGAATGCCGGAGCGCGCACAGACGGCCCGCACTTTATGCAGCAGCTCTGACATGTCTGGGTAGTTGTGAATGAACTTTTGCACCACCAAATTCAGCACATGCGCCAGGCAAGGGATGTGCGTCAAACCGGCTAGTCCCAGAGCTGCCACGAGATTTCGCCCATTATCGCACACCACCAGGCCGGGCTTGAGGCCCACGGCAGCAACCACTGGTCGGTCTGTTGTTCAATACCCGCCACAACTCCTGCGCGGTGTGGGGCCTGTCCCCCAAACATATGAGTTTCAGAATGGCCTGCTGACGTTTACCGGGCTGTGCTGAAGTTGGTGGTGAAGGTGTGTGGCTGACTGGATGAGCTGGTGGAAGCAGAGGAGGAGGAGGAGGAAGCCGAGTAGGAGGAGGAGGCTACAGGAGGCAAAGAATGATGCCCTGTGATCCTTGGCGGCGGAAGGACGTGCGCCAAGGAACTCTCCGCCTGGGGCTCAGCCGCCACTACATTTACCCAGTGTGCAGTTAGGGAGATATAGCGTCCCTGGCCGTGCTTACTGGTCCACGTATCTGTGGTTAGGTGGACCTTGCCACAAATGGCGTTGCGCAGTGCACACTTGATTTTATCGGACACTTGCATGTGCAGGGAAGGCACGGCTGTCTTGGAGAAGTAGTGGCGGCTGGGAACCACATACTGGGGACAGCCATGGCCATCAGCTGTTTGAAGCTGTCTGTGTCCACCAGCCGGAATGACAGCATTTCAAAGGCCAGTAGTTTAGAAATGCTGGCATTCAGGCCAAGAGACTCGAGGGTGACTAGGTGGGAATTTGCGCTTCCTCTCAAAGGTTTGAGAGATGGAGAGCTGAACAGCTGCTGTGTGAAATAGTGGAGGCGCTAGGTGACGGTGGCGGTGGTGGTGGTGGTGTCGGTGGCACATCCTCTGTTTGCTGCTCGGCAGGTGGCAACATTCCTCTCGAGGCGGAAGCCGAGGCAGCAGCGCTAAAGGGAGCAGGGGAGCCTGAGCGGGTTCCTTGTTTTTAAGGTGTGTACTCCACTGCAGTTCATGCTTTGCATGTAGATGCCTGATCATGCAGGTGGTGCTCAGGTTAAGAACGTTAATGCCTCGCCTCAGGGTCTGATGGCACAGCGTGCAAACCACTCTGGTCTTGTCCTCAGCACATTGTTTGAAGAAGTGCCATGCCAGGGAACTCCTTGAAGATGCCTTTGGGGTGCTGGGTCCCTGTTGGCGCTGGCCAATAGCAGAGCGAACTCTCTGGACGGCGGCTGTTCTGCTTTGCCCCCTGCTCCCTCTTTGGCTTCGCTGTTGTCTCGGTCTCACCACTGCCTCTTCCTCTGAACTATTTAAGTCAGCGGCACGACCTTCAGTCCATGTGGGGTCTAAGACCTCATCGTCCTCTGCATCGTCTTCCACCCAGTCTTCCTCCTGACCTCCTCCTGTTCAGTCTGCACACTGCAATAAGGCGCGGCAGTGGGCACCTGTGTTTCGTCATCATCAGACACTTCGGTCACTCTGCTGTGGTGGTATTCCCATGTCCTCATCATCTGGATACATAAGTGGTTGTGCGTCAGTGCATGGAATGTCTTCCACCGCTGGGGAAGGGATAGGTGGACGCCCCTGGAAAACCGTGGGAGCAGAGTCTTCAAACAGAAGAAGAGACTGCTGCATAACTTGAGGCTCAGCCAGTTTCCCTGATATGCATGGGGGTGATGTGACAGACTGATGGGCTTGGTTTTCAGGTGCCACCTGTGCGCTTTCCGCAGAAGACTGGGCGGAAGACAATGTGGTGAACGTGCTGGAAGCACTGTCGGCCACCAATCGACTAATGCCTGTACCTGCTCAGGCCTTACCATCCTCATAACGGCATTGGGCCCCACCAAATATCGCTGTAAATTCTGCCGGCTACTTGAGGGAGTTGTTTCACTACTTTGTGCGCCTGAGGCCGAGCGGCCACGTCCTCTGCCAGCAACAGAGGCTCCACGGACACCACCACGACCGCGTCCTCGTCCCTTAATAGAATGTTTCCTCATTGTTGCGATTCAACTCGCACCACAATAAAATATATTATTTTTAGCCCCAAAATTCCCACACTGGAAGATATAATTCCTTTTTCGGTATTAATTACAAGAACACTGCTGCTAATTGGACACCAGATTTTTATAATGCTAGTTTTGGTACATAGATCCCCACACGGGAAATATAATTCCTTTTAGAGGAGTGAAAACGTGAGGCCTAGTTTTCTGGTCTAACAAACACCAGATTGATTAAATTGGCCTTTTTTCAGCAAAATTACAACACTGGACAATAATGCCTTTTGGCGGTATTAATTACAAGAACACTGCTGCTAATTGGACACCAGATTTTTATAATGCTAGTTTTGGTACATAGATCCCCACACGGGAAATATAATTCCTTTTAGAGGAGTGAAAACGTGAGGCCGAGTTTTCTGGTCTAACAAACACCAGATTGATTAAATTGGCCTTTTTTCAGCAAAATTACAACACTGGACAATAATGCCTTTTGGCGGTATTAATTACAAGAACACTGCTGCTAATTGGACACCAGATTTTTATAATGCTAGTTTTGGTACATAGATCCCCACACGGGAAATATAATTCCTTTTAGAGGAGTGAAAACGTGAGGCCTAGTTTTCTGGTCTAACAAACACCAGATTGATTAAATTGGCCTTTTTCAGCAAAATTACAACACTGGACAATAATGCCTTTTGGCGGTATTAATTACAAGAACACTGCTGCTAATTGGACACCAGATTTTTATAATGCTAGTTTTGGTACATAGATCCCCACACGGGAAATATAATTCCTTTTAGAGGAGTGAAAACGTGAGGCCGAGTTTTCTGGTCTAACAAACACCAGATTGATTAAATTGGCCTTTTTTTCAGCAAAGTTACAACACTGGACAATAATGCCTTTTGGCGGTATTAATTACAAGAACACTGCTGCTAATTGGACACCAGATTTTTATAATGCTAGTTTTGGTACATAGATCCCCACACGGGAAATATAATTCCTTTTAGAGGAGTGAAAACGTGAGGCCGAGTTTTCTGGTCTAACAAACACCAGATTGATTAAATTGGCCTTTTTTCAGCAAAATTACAACACTGGACAATAATGCCTTTTGGCGGTATTAATTACAAGAACACTGCTGCTAATTGGACACCAGATTTTTATAATGCTAGTTTTGGTACATAGATCCCCACACGGGAAATATAATTCCTTTTAGAGGAGTGAAAACGTGAGGCCGAGTTTTCTGGTCTAACAAACACCAGATTGATTAAATTGGCCTTTTTTCAGCAAAATTACAACACTGGACAATAATGCCTTTTGGCGGTATTAATTACAAGAACACTGCTGCTAATTGGACACCAGATTTTTATAATGCTAGTTTTGGTACATAGATCCCCACACGGGAAATATAATTCCTTTTTAGAGGAGTGAAAACGTGAGGCCGAGTTTTCTGGTCTAACAAACACCAGATTGATTAAATTGGCCTTTTTTCAGCAAAATTACAACACTGGACAATAATGCCTTTTAGCGGTATTAATTACAAGAACACTGCTGCTAATTGGACACCAGATTTTTTATAATGCTAGTTTTGGTACATAGATCCCCACACGGGTAAATATAATTCCTTTTTAGAGGAGTGAAAACGTGAGGCCTAGTTTGTCTGGTCTAACAAACACCAGATTGATTAAATTGGCCTTTTTTTCACCAAAATTACAACACTGGACGATATAATGCCTTTTGGCGGTATTAATTACAAGAGGACTGCTGGTATTTCAGAACACCGGAATTGTTAAAATGCTAGTTTTGCTAGATAAATTTCCCACACTGGGAGAAATATTGCCTAAGCCTTTTTACAGTAATAATTACAACAGGAGTGCTTCTTCTGGTCTAACACCAGAATAATTTTATTATTACGGTGAAAGCTTTTTCTAATTTATATTTCCGGTACATAAAAAAAAAAATATTTCTGGCTGACAGTATTAGACAAAGTAGTGGCACTGGCTAGCCTAGCTGGAACAGCACATTTATGGGATTTGCTATCCAAGTGGGTTACTTTCAGTTTCACCACTGATATATTAAATATCTTTGCAGTTAGTATGGGTGACACAAGCACGGCCAAACCCCTGATGTATTATATCTATGAAAAAATCGACTATTACATTAGATTAATGGACATTGTGGCAGCTTTTGCTGTAGCAAAATGGCCGCCGCCTATCAGCCATGTAACATGTGCCAGAAAACAGTCTGCCCAGCCAGAAAAAAAATTGACTTTGACTTAGCAGCTGAATCGCTGTTGTTCTGATTCACAGGTGTAGATTTTTAACTTCTTTGGAGCTTTGGTTTACACTCTGTGGCAGCAAGTGCTGGCGCACCACAAGTCCCAAAATGGCCACCGCCGATCAGCCCAGTTACATGTGCCAGTAAAAATCGCTCTGGCCAGTCACAACAAAATAGTGACTTTCAGTGAACAGCTCAGCTGAGTTGTTCTGATGCACAGGTGTAGAAAGGTAGATCACTTCTTTATCCCTGCCTATCTCGCCCTCACAGAAGCTGCATCCTCTCCCTACACTAGTCAGAGCAGTGTGACGTAGGCATGGCTGTGATGGGCTCTTAGGGCAAGAAGTAAAACGCTAGCTGATTGGCTGCTGTGCAGCCCTTCAGAAAGCGGGAAGTAATCGACAGACACCGGACCCGAACTCGAACTTTTTTGAAAATGTCCGGGTTCGGGTCCGTGTCACGGACACCCCAAAATTCGGTACGGACCCGAACGATTCTCGAACTGTTCGCTCAACACTATCCATAACTCAATTCCCCTTTTACCAGCAAACGAAGCATGAACAAATTTCAAAATGTGAAATTCGCTTATCTCTAACTTCAAAGTAAAAAAATGTAATGTAAAAAAAAAACTGTAGTATAGAAAAACCTGTAACAGTTGGCCTCACAGATCTCACTCCATAATGACACAAATCATTAGAAAACTGATAATATTCTCAGAGCAATTAGCAATCAAATAAAGCCGTCTGTATCACTTTAAAATGCACATGTTCAAATAAAGAACTGCATCGTTCCTGAATTTATCCTTGTACGTGTCTGCCAGACAGTAGCACTGGGATATATTACGGAGCCAAAGGAAGTGCTGATAGCTTTTATTATCTTATTTATTTTTCCTCCAGACAGCAGTGAAATTTCTGTAAGGTATTGCTTTAGATCTGGAGCTCTCACAAGCAGCATTGATCTAGGCAGTGTATATCACTGCACTCCCTAATTATTATTTGCCTGTGTTTGATTGCCAGCAGATAAATGACTACAGTTTAACTCCTGGCATCTCCTACTCAAAGTGTAGTAAGCATGGTGGACTGAGATTAACTGAGACTTGGAGAAGTCACTGTATTTTTTTTTACAATGCTTTACTATCCAGTTTTTTTGTGTAGTATAAGTGCTTATTTTTTGTATGTAATGGATTAGGGCAGGGTCGCATTCGAGTTATAAATTCTGTTATAGGGTTCCGTTATAACAGAGTTATAATGAAATATGATGGAATTTTAGGACGGAATGCAAAACGGAAACTTTAAGACAGGGTTTCTCAACTCCGGTATTCGGGACCCACCTACCTGTCATGTTTTCAGGATTTCCATAGTATTGAGCAGGTGATATAATTAGTGATCATGCATCAGGACTTACCCCAGGTATTCATTCTGTGGAATATTCTCAAATCCTGACCGGTAGGTGGGTCCCGAGGACCGGAGTTGAGAAACCCTGCTTTAAGAGGTATTCAGTTTTGCTCCATCCTAATACATGTCTATGGCCACAAATAACGGTTACGTTATTATTATAACTTAACCCCTTCCCAACCAGCGATGTACATGTATGGTTCTGCGGGAAGTGACTTAAGTCCCAGCATCGTACAGGTACGGCGCACTGATTGGTTGGAAGTAACAGCTGTGCCCACCTGATCAGCAGCAGGGACCAGGGGCCGGGCCTCTGCTGTATATGCTGACATCAGCAAAAACACTAATGCCAGCACTTTAACCCTCTGTATGCCGCAGTCAGTGCTGACAGTGGAATTTATGGGGTTTGTGGAGAAGGCTCCCTCCCTGTCCCCATCGGGTCCCTGCGCTGTGGTAACAGGGACTTGATGACTGGGAAGGCAGCCCTATGCCTTGCAAAGGCATTGGGGCTTGCCTTCTAGGGAAGCCTATGAGACCCAGCCCTTTTGTCTCACAGGCAGACTCTCAGTGTATTACAATGGTAATAAACTGACATGCTATGCATTATAATACCCATGAATTGAAATGCATTGCAGAGGGAATAAGACCACCAAATGTTGAAGTCCCACAGTGGGACTAAAAAGAAGGCAAAAATTGGAAAAAAAAAAGGAAAAAAGTGTTTTACATAATAACAAAATAAAAGTTCCAAGTAAACAAAAAAGGTGCATTTTTCCCATAAGTCATACAAAATTGTAAAAAATAGGGAAAAAAAAAGAAAACATAGACATATTAGGTATTGCCACGTCCCTATTTACTAGCTCTATAAAAATATCACTTGATCCACCCCGTCAGGTGGAAACTGCAAAAAGAAAAAAGTGCCGTCAATGTGCAGTCACTTTATCCAGTTGCCTTACAAAAAGTGTAATACCAAGTGATCAAAAAGTTGTATGTACCCCAAAATGTTACCATTCAAACCATCATCTCATTCTGCAAAAAATTACCCCCTCACAAACTATATATATATATATATATATATATATATATATATATATATATCTCCCAGAAAATGACATCACAAAAACAAGATTTTATTATTTGCAAAAATGCTTTTGCTGAGTCAAACTTAAAAAAAAAAAATATATAGACATATTAGGTATTGTCATGCTTTTAACAACTGGCTCTTTGAAAATATCACATGGTCTACCCTGTCAGGTGTATGCTGTGAGAATAAATCACTAAAAATAGTGCCAGAACAGTAATTTCGGAACCACACCTTACTTAAAACGTAATATCAAGTGATCAAAAAGTCATAAGTACTCCAAAATGCTACCAATGAGAATGTCACCCTATCCACAAAAAATTAGCCCTCACATAATATAATCACCAAAAAAATAAAAACCAATGGCACCCATAAACTAATCCATCAAAATCTGTGCTGAAAAAGCCATATGGTGCTCATTCCCTTCTGAATCCTGCCATGTGCCCCAATAGCAATTTACCTCCACATTGTTGCCATATGCAGGAGAAAATGGTTAACAAATTTTGGGGTGCTTTTTCTCCTGTTACTCCTTGTGAAAATGAAAATGTGGGGCTAAAACAACATTTTATTGGAAGAAATAAAACTTTTCATTTTTATAGCTAAGTGTTTCTAGATTAGGGGGTATAGTTTCCAAAATGGGGCCACTTCTTCAGGTTTTTTATTTTCTATTGTAGAGGTGCATCAGGGTATCTTCAAATACAAAATGGAGACCAAAAACAATTCTAGCAAAACCTCCCCTTCAAAAAACATATGGCGCTGCTTATCTTCTGAACACTGCTATGTGCCCCTACAGCAGTTTACCACCACATATGGGGTATTTCTGAAAACTGAAGAATAAGAGTAATAAATAACGAGGTTTATTTTGCTGTTAACCTTTGCTGTGTTGCAAGAGAAAATTGATTAACATACAAAATCAGCAAACAAAAAATGAAATTTTGAAACTTCACTTCCATTTTCCTTTAATTCTTGTGAAACACATCAACGGTTAACACAGTTTGTAACATCAGTTTCGAATATGAGTGGTGTAGATTCTAAAATGGGGTAATTTATGAGTAGGGATGAGCGAACCCGAACTGGATAGGTCGGGTTCGTACCAAATTTTGGGTACGTTGTTCGGCGATTTCTTCCCGCTTTCTGAAGGGCTGCAAAACAACCAATCAGCTAGCGTTTTACTTCTTTCCCTAAGAAGCCATCACAGCCATGCCTACTAATGGCATGGCTGTGATTGGCCAAGTTCAGCATGTGATCGAGCCTCTATTTAAGCTGGAGTCACGTAGCGCCGCACGTCACTCTTCTCTGGTTAGTTTAGGGATAGGACGCAGCTGCTATGAGGGCAAGATTAGGCAGGGAAAACTCAGCAAAATCACCTAATGAAGTGATCGATCTACAGCTGTGAAACATTCAACTTCTGTTAGTTCATTGCTCACTGGTTTTTAGGCTGCACAGAGCGTTTTTCTGTCACTTTTTTCTGGGGTGATCAGCGGGCATTTTGTGTCTTGTGGTGCTCCAGCATAAGCTGACACCAAGTCCATATATCCATTAATACTAGTTTTTTTTTTGCTATATCCTACATCAAGGGTTTGGCTGTGCTTATTGTCACCACAAGAAACTCAGGATAGAAATTTCTATATTTTATTGAGGGGTTAAATTAAATTGCCAAAATAGCGATCCCCTAAATCTGGTGTCCCAGCAGTGGCTGGCAAAGTTTAACAGTGTCCGGCAAAGAATGTATTTTGTTCTGGGGTGAACTTCAATTGCCAAAATAGCAATACCATAAATCAGTGGTTTCAGCTGTGGCTGGCCAAGTTTAATAGTGTCTGGCAAAGGATATATATTGTTCTGGGATGAAATTCAATTGCCAAAATAGCAATACCGTAAATCTGGTGTCCCAACAGTGGCTGGCCAAGTTTAATAGTGTCCAGCAAAGGATTTATTATTTTCTGGGGTGAAATTCAGTTGCCAAAATAGCAATACCGTAAATCTGGTGTCCCAGCAGTGGCTGGCCAAGTTTAATTGTGTCCGGCAAAGGATTTATTATTTTCTGGGGTGAAATTTTGTTGCCAAAATAGAAATACCGTAAATCTGGTGTTCCAGCTGTGACTGGACAAGTTTAATAGTGTCTGGAAAAGGATATATTATTTTCTGGGGTGAAATTCAGTTGCAAAAATATAAATACCGTAAATCTGGTGTTCCAGCTTTGACTGGACAAGTTTTATAGTGTCCGGCAAAGGATTTATTATTTTCTGGGGTGAAATTAAGTTGCCAAAATAGAAATACCATAAATCTGGTGTTCTACCTGTCACTGGACAAGTTTAATAGTATCCGGCAAAGGATATAATTTATTCTGGGGTGAACTTCAGTTGCAAAAATAGAAATAACAAAAATATGGTGTTCCAGCTGTGACTGGACAAGTTTCATAGTGTCTGGCAGAGGATTTATTATTTTCTGGGGAGAAATTCAGTTGCCAAAATAGAAATGCTGTAAATCTGTTGTTCCAGGTGTGACTGGACAAGTTTCATCGTGTCCGTCATAGGATATATTATTTTTTGCAGTGAAATAATGTTTCAAAAATATAAATACCCTAAATCTGGTGTTCCAGCTGTGGCTGGCCAAGTTTAATAGTGTCCGTCAAAGGATATATTATTCTCTGGGGTGAAATTCAGTTGCAAAAATATAAATACCGTGAATCTGGTGTTCCAGCTGTGACCGGACAAGTTTAATAGTGTCCGTCATAGGATATATTATTTTCTGCGATTAAATTCAGTTTAAAAAATAGAAATACTGTAAATCTGGTGTTCCAGCTGTTGTAGTCCTAGTTTACATCTGTCCGTAAAAGGGTATATATTTTTTCTGGGGTGAAATTTAATTTCCAAAATAGCAATACCATGAATCTGGTGTTCCAGCTGTGACTGGACAATTTCCTTAGTGTCCGTCAAAGTATAGATTTTGTTCTGTGGTGAAATACAGATGCAAAAATAGAAATACAGTCAATCTGGTGTTCCAGCTGTGACTGGACAAGTATAATAGTGTCCGTCAAAGGATATATTTTTTTCTGGCGTCAAAATCAGTTGCAAAAATAGAAATACAGCAAATCTGAGGTTTCAGCTGTGGCTGGACAAGTTTCATAGTGTCCGTCAAAGAATATCTTTTGTTCTGGGGTGAAATTCAATTGCCAAAATAGCAATACCGTAAATCATTTGTTTTAGATGTGGCTGGACAAAGGATAGATTTTAAATTGTTGGGTGAGATATTACCATTTTTGCCAGGTACAATCCCCTGCACTGCATAACTGACAGGGAACTTACAATTGGCGGTTACATTCTTGCATGAAATGAAGCCTTTTTGGGCTGTGATGCCAAATGTAGTCTCCAATAACTGTTTTTTTATTTTAAATTTTACAACAATGGTTGGGTGAGGCCGGTATACATGTCTATTCTGCATAAGGTTCAAACAAGTCCTGTGGGATCCATGTCTGGTTCTTTTTAATAAACAAAAGCTTAGTTGCCAACATTGTCTGCGGACAGGCGGCTGCACTTTTCTGTGATAATGCCCCCAGCCACACGTTCAGACAATACAGTGGCTGCAGGGTAGGCCAGCACCTCCAAGACGTAAATGGCAACCTCAGGACATGTGCCCAATTTGAAGGCCCAGAAGTTGAATGGGCCAGACCCAGTGGTGTAGCTAGAAATGATTGAGCACCATATCAAATTTTTGAATGGGGCCCCCCTCCCCCAGAAATTTTTGCGCAACCCCTTCCTTTCATGCCGCCATGCCTGTGGCTACTAAAGATCGCTCTCTCAGACCAGGCCCAGCAGCTGTTCCATTCGCTTTCTACACTGTCTATACTGCCACTGTATACAAACCGGAATCCAAAAAATTTGGGACACTAAACAAATTGTGAATAAAAACTGAATGCAATGATGTGGAGATGGCAAATGTCAATATTTTTTTTGTAATAGAACGTAGATGACAGATCAAACGTTTAATCCGAGTAAATGTATCATTTTAAAGGAAAATTATGTTGATTCAAAATTTCACGGTGTCAACAAATCCCCAAAAAGTTGGGACAAGTAGCAATAAGAGGCTGGAAAAAGCTAATTTGAGCATAACGAAGAGCTGGAAGACCAATTAACACTAATTTGGTCAATTGGCAACATGATTAGGTATAAAAAGAGCTTCTCAGAGTGGAAGTGTCTCTCAGAAGCCAAGATGGGTAGAGGATCACCAATTCCCACAATGTTGTGCAGAAAGATAGTGGAGCAATATCAGAAAGGTGTTACCCAGCGAAAAATTGCAAAGACTTTGCATCTATCATCATCAACTGTGCATAACATCATCCGAAGATTCAGAGAATCTGGAACAATCTCTGTGCGTAAGGGTCAAGGCCGTAAAACCATACTGGATGCCCGTGATCTCCGGGCCCTTAAACGACACTGCACCACAAACAGGAATGCTACTGTAAAGGAAATCACAGAATGGGCTCAGGAATACTTCCAGAAACCATTGTTAGTGAACACAATCAGCTGAAACTCTACAGTGCAAAGAAGAAGCCATTTCTAAGCAAGATCCACAAGCTCAGGCATTTTGACTGGGCCAGGGATCATTTAAAATGGAGTGTGGCAAAATGGAAGACTGTTCTGTGGTCAGACGAGTCACGATTCAAAGTTCTTTTTGGAAATCTGGGACGCCATGTCATCTGGACCAAAGAGGACAAGGACAACCCAAGTTGTTATCAACGCTCAGTTCAGAAGCCTGCATCTCTGATCGTATGGGGTTGCATGAGTGCGTGTGGCATGAGCAGCTTGCATGTCTGGAAAGGCACCATCAATGCAGAAAAATACATTCTGGTTCTAGAACAACATATGCTCCCATCCAGACGTCATCTCTTTCATTTTTCAACAAGATAATGCCAGACCACATTCTGCATCAATCACAACATCATGGCTGCGTAGGAGAAGGATCCAGGTACTGAAATAGCCAGTCTGCAGTCCAGATCTTTCACCTATAGAGAACATTTGGCGCATCATAAAGAGGAAGGTGCAACAAAGAAGGCCCAAGACGATTGAACAGTTAGAGGCCTGTATTAGACAAAAATGGGAGAGCATTCCTATTTCTAAACTTGAGAAACTGGTCTCCTCGGTCCCCAGACGTCTGTTGAGTGTTGTAAGAAGAAGGGGAGATGCCACACAGTGGTGAAAATGTCCCAACTTTTTGGGGATTTGTTGACACCATGAAATTCTGAATCAACATATTTTTCCCTTAAAATGGTACATTTTCTCAGTTTAAACTTTTGTTTCGTGATTTATGTTCTATTCTGAATAAAACATTAGAAGTTGGCACCTCCACATCATTGCATTCAGTTTTTATTCACGATTTGTATAGTGTCCCAACTTTTTTGGAATCCGGTTTGTATAATTTCATTGTATAAAACTGTTAAGGGGGCCCTGACAAAGTCCTTTACTCCTCCTTCTCCTCCTGGATGAGCCCTTTCTAGGTCACGGCCCCAAAGCAGTTGCTTCCCCTGCTTCCCCTGTAGCTATTCCCCTAGGCAGACCCATCAGTCAGTACGTGTACTGTTCCAATATGTTGCTGAAATGCTGCCTCCTGCTAAGATGTTCCAGATCTGCTGGTGGTGCAGGTTGTTGTGGCGTGATGACAAAGCTTTTCCACATTTTTCCATTGATAAACCTGCCTTCTGAGGTGTTGGTGGTGACCCAGCTGCATTGGCAAATTCTTCCTCCTCCTCCTCTGCCTTCACCTTGTGCTTCCACTGAGTCCATGGTGTCAGGTGTAAATGCCATCAGCAGCGTGTCTACTAGTGGGCTCATCTTCCTATCACACTCCAGTGAGGGAATTAAGGATGGCACGTTGTCCTTGTAACGGGGATGCAGCAGGGTGGCCACCCAGTAAGCAGTACAAGTTAGAATGTGGCAGTAACTGGGCAGTCGTGCACAGGCACTGCAGCATGTTGTCGCTCATGTCTGCAAGACTGCCCAGAGGCAAGGACAAGCTATCCTTTTTGAGGGAGGTATATCGCCTGTGTCCTCTGTATCCCCCAGCGTTCCTACTACTCCTCCTCATCCTCCAGAACTGTGCCCTGGCTGGACAATTGTGTTCCAGGCCAGGGCCTATGTTGGTGCAGGAACCCACCCTCTGAGCCACTTGTAATTGGCTGGCCTTAAGTTAGGGATAAGGCGTGTATATAGTTTTGTTTGTATGGTTAGTTTAGCTGCATTATAGTTATCTTAATATGTTTTTAAGTAAATTTGTAAATAGTTTGTTAATGGTTTGAATGAAAGGGGGGGGGGTGTTTTGTGTGTTCGATTAACTGAATTGATTTTCACTATCTGGTGTTTAGGAATTTCTGCACCCCAAATTCAGCACATGTGGCAGGCAGGGGATGTACGTCAAATCGGCTAGGTCCAGACCTGATATTACATTTTGCCCCTTAAGCGCACAACACCAGGCCGGGCTGAAGGCTCAATGGCACCAACCAATCATCCGTCTGTTGTTCCATGCCTGTCCACAGCTCCTGCGCATTGTGTGGTTTTTCCCACAAACACACAAGTTTTAAAACAGACTGCTGTCATTTCCCCTGGCTGTGCTGCTGTGGGTGGTGAAGGTGTTACACTGAGTGGATGATGGGGAGGAGGAGGAAGCAGAGTAGGAGGAGGTATAGGAGGAGGAACCCGAGTAGGAGGAGGAAGTAACAGGATACAAAGAGAAATGCCCAGCAATCCTCGGGGGCGGAAGGACATTCGCAAAAATGCTATCCGCCTTTGGGCCAGCCGCTACATTTACCCACTGTGTTGTTGGTTATGTGGACGTTGCCATAGATAGCGTTGTGCAGTGCACACCTGATTTTGTCCCCCACTTGATTGTGCAGAGAAGGGATGGCTCGTCTGCAAAAGTAGCGGCGGCTGAGATACACGTACTGTGGGACAGCCACCGCTATAAGGTTTTTAAAACTGTCCACCAGACAGAATGACAGCATTGCAAAGGACCAGGAAGTTTGAAATAAGGCATTCAGAGCCATGGGTAGAGGGGTACTTCCTCTTTCTATTTCTTTTTCTCTCCAGTGTTTGGGAGATGGACACCTGATAGCTGAACACTTTCATGGGATTTGATGGAGATGCTTAGCGACGATGACAGATATGGTGGCTTTGCTGCCACATCCTCTGTTTGCTGGGTGACAGGTGCCACTGTCACTCACTTGGGCTCACGTTTAGAATGTTTATTTATTATTTTTCTCTATTTTATGTTATTTTAAGTCATTTCCCTATCCAGATTTGTTTGCAGGAGATTTACCTACATTTTGCTGCCTTTTGCAGCCCTCTAGCCCTTTCCTGGGCTCTTTTTACTGTTTAATGACCGCCCCATTGTCTGGGTGTCAGTGGCCTATATTTCGTTTAATTGCTTGCTGTCTGAGTGAGAGACATTAAACTCTTTCTGGGTGTCAGGGGCCTACATAAATGATAATGGCCTGTTCCATTGCAGGTTGACTTGCGGCCTGTGTTGCTGTTACGGGACCGCTCTCCTCTTTACGGGTGCCATGGCCCTGAATTTGTGAATGAGGCCTTTGGCACTGCAGGCAGACATGAATCCTTTTTGGCTGTGATAAAAACTTCAACTCCCATAGCATTCCCACCTGATGCCACCCCGACCTCCTATTCCACCTCCTCCATTTTATTTTAAGTAATTTCCCTGTCCACATTTGTTTGCAGGGAATTTACCTACATGTTGCTGCATTTTGCAGCCCTCTAGCTCTTTCCTGGGCTTTTTTACAGCCTATTTAGTGCTCAAAAGTTCGGGTCCCCATTGACTTCGGGTTCGGAGTGAAGTTCGGGCAGGTGTTGGATCCCGAACCCGAACATTTTCGGGAAGTTCGGCCGAGCTTCTCAAACCCAAACATCCAGGTGTTCGCTCAACTCTATTGTCGGCGTGTCGCGTCGCACTCCTGAAGCCAAACAACTCAGGTCTCGTGAGATTATACGTGTTGTTACCTTAGCTGCTGTATATTGAGATACTGGGAAACAGAGGTGATGCGATTTTCCCTTATTTTCTACGTTGTTTTTTCGAAGTTACTTTCTGTATGGCCATACAGGACTTTTTGGAGGACTTTGTTGCGGGGGCGTCCACCTTCCTACCAGTCAGAGGTGTAACTTGACCAGTATGCACTTTCTATAACACTGTTGTCTTCTTATGTAGAACAAGGGTCTTTGGGCCCCCTCACACTCATGGGCCTGGTAGCGACTGCTACCTCTGCATCCCCTATAGCAGGGGTGCACAACCCAGGGCCAAAGTTTGCGGCCCCTGTCCTCCTGGACAGTAATACAGATGATTGTGTGATCAGCTGTGTTTCTGCCATGAGCGCTGCACGACAGCGCATTATAGCTCCTGATACCGCACTGTAGAAGGAACACGACAGGTCCTCGGCTGTCAGTGACAGCACGAGACCCGAGGAGAAGGCTGAAACAGTTTATCAGCGCTTCTGCCTTCTCAGATACGTTGAATGGCGCACTATGCAGGGTGGACAGAGGGGTGTAGAGCTGCAGGTTCAGGAGACCCTGCTCAGCCCCCACAGCAGGCCGATTTCCCCGGTAACTGGGGCTCTTTTGTATGCCCCAGTTACAGTGGAAATAGTACAAAAAATCACCTATTGTCTCCCAAAGGTCTTTCAGTGACCTCTTGGGGACAAATTATGTGGAAAAAAGATATAAAAAAAAAGTTAAAAAATTATTTAAAAAAATAAAAACAAAAAATATTTTAAAACACAATTGAAAGAAAAAAATATGATGTGGCAAAAAAATAGAAAATGATATAACAAAAAAGACAAATAAAAAAAGAAAAAGGAAAAATTGCTAAATATAGGAGTGTTCACTGTCCACCAACAGAATTTTTATGATTATATATATATATATATATATATATATATATATATATATAATAAAAAGGAATAAACTAATTATAAAAAATACAATAAAATATTAATAAAGTACAAGTAAAAGGAAAAAGTGAAAAATTAACAAAAAGTGTCAGTGTCCCCCAAAGGTCTTTTTATTACCTCTTGAGGGATATATTTTGAAGCAGAAATATATTAAAAAATATACAACAATATATGCGGATGACATTCTTCTGTACTTAGAAGATGGACATCCATCACTCCCCCGGATCATGAGTATTATAAGTGATTTCGGAGCAGAATCCGGATTTGAGGTAAACTGAACTAAGTCTGTGCTTCTCCCATTGGTCAGACCAATTCAAAGACCTGATACAATGGTGAAGGTTCTGACGCCGAAGGATTCAATATTGTATCTGGGTATCAAAATCAGTCTGTTAATCCAGGACTATGTAGCGCTTAATTTTAAGCCCCTGATAGAGCAAATTAAGAGCAAAATTAATATTTGGCAAAAACTCATTCTGAGTAAGAGTGATAGGATAGCACTGATCAAAATGGTTCTCCTCCCCCAGCTGCTGCACCGAACCCCCCCTGCCCAGTATGTATTGAGGAGGGTATATTTAATCAAATTGACACCTTATGTAATAGATTTATCTGGGGCAGGAAACGGGTCCGATTGAAATTAAGGTTTATATTGCCCCCAATGGATAGTGGAGGCCTAGCATTTCCATTTATCCAGGGATATCATTTGGCAGCCCAGGTCCAGTGGTATATGGGCGGGTTAGGGGGCTCGGTGCAGCACCTGATCGGCAGATACCAGAATATTAATAAAAACATCTTCGCTATTCTGTAATCTGGGTTTTTTAACCAGGGCGACAAAGTAAACAACTTGATGGGCTGGACAATGATGAAAGTTTGGTCGAAATTGATGAAACTCTTTGAAGTTACATATCTATTAAAATTCTCCCCAATATGGCATAATTTGTTCTTAAAAGAGCTTTATAGTATGGAGGATGTGAAATACTGGGAAAGACAAGGGATAACGGCAGTCTTGGATATAGTTTATTTTAGAAATATTCGCACATTGGAAGATAATACAGGGCAGAGGGTGAATAATTTTTTAGCACGCTTTAGGTACTCTCAACTTACACATGCGGCCTCTTGTCTAAAAGACAGAGGAATTTTTGATATTAAATCTTAAAAATTTTTAGATTTTTGTTACGAAAGTTATGGTAAAGATATTTCGGTATCACAAATTTATAAATTGATTATGAAACAATTGAGTGCAGGCACGAAATATAGGAGTGAGGGAAAATGGGAACAGATATTAGACACAAGTAGAAGTATAAATTGGGGTAGAGTTTATAAAAATATTAAAAAATCGTCCATTTCTCAAGATCACAGGATTATACAATTTAACATACTACATAGACTCTACTACTCACCAGTTAGAATTAACAGGTTTAATAAGGAATATAGTGATAAATGTCCTAAATGTGATATGGATAAAGCGGACTTCGATCATATGATCTGGAGTTGCATTAAGATTCAAGAGTTCTGGAAGGAAATCTTTGGAGTGATCGGTAGGGTTACTACATACAGCCCCAAGATGAAAATGTCATCAGCTATTCTAGGCTTAATACAGCCAATAGGGAGCCCAAAAAGAGAAGACTTATTGTGGTTAAAGCTCCTTATGCTAGCCCGAATTGTGCTGGCAAGGCACTGGGGAGCAAAATCCCCACCAACGATTGGGGAATAGTGCGGATTGGCAGATAAAGTTGAGACATATGAGAAAGTTGTTGCTCAAAACCAAACAAGTAAAACCAGCTGGAAAGAGATCTGGTCAATTTGGAATTAGAATTTTTTTTTTTTTTTTGTTGTTTTTTTGTTTTGATCCACCGGACCTCGGGTGCCCGGGAAGAGTGGGGTGGTTGGGGGGTGGGAGGCGGGACTTATGAAATATGTATGCGATTATGTAATGTAATAACTTGCACTCGATATGAAAATGATGTGACATAACTATTTGTTGATGTGTTTTTTTTGTATATTAAATTAAGAGAAATAAACAAATGAGTTTAAAAAATAAATAAATAAAATTATACAACAAAAATAGGCGAGCAGTCATTCAGCATCCAATTGGAGTACATAAAAAATATTTTATTCAAACAATAAAATTGCATATAAATAGGTAGCTGTAAGATAAAATAAAATAAAATCAATCAAATAACTAGCCACAATCCTATTAGTGACTATTTTCCTGTTTGGTTTGCATGTGTAACAAAATGGTTTGCATACGGTTGGTTCTCACCTGCTGCACCTAATGGAGTCACAGAAACATTGGCATTCTTTTCTATTGTTGCGAATATAACTGTGCACAAAAAATCGCAACAGGGTCACACTTGCACAGTTATGCCTGTAATTGGTTGAGTTACAGAGAAGATCGCATTTGTTCTTGCGTGCAAAAAAATCGCACCTGTGTGATCTAAATTGCACTAATTGTGTAAGTCAATTCCAATATGTAGCCATGTCATTATAGTCTGTACAGAAATGTTCCTATATTGCAATAACAGTCCTCTTATTTAGAGCCGAGACTGGGGGCGGATATGGCCCTATGGCGACGCTACATTAACTATGTCATCTTTATTTGGAAACATGACAGAGAAAGTTTGGAAACGTTTTTAAAAGAGATAAACAATAACCAACTAAACTTGGTCTTTACCTCTAATATACAAGAGAACACCAAATTTTTGGACCTGGTGATCATGAAACAAGAAAATAAATATATATGTAAGACATTTTGTAAACCTACAACTCAGAATAGTTATAGCCAGTATTCCCTCTGGTCAGTTCTGCAGGATTAAGCGGAACTGTACAGAGAAACACACATTTGAGGAGGAGGCTACTGAGATATAAAATATGTAGATAAATAATACCCAGAAAAAATTGTGGAGGAATCACTCAGTAGAATTAGGAAGTTGGAAAGGAGGGATTTTTTTGAGAAAAAGGAATGGAAAAATGAAAATGAACAAATAATAAAGGAAGACAGTATAAGAGTTATTCTTTCATTTAATGAGGACTATAAAAAGATCCAAAAGATTATTAAAACCCATTGGCATCATGTACTGAGTGATAGAACTATAAGACATTTGCTTCCAAGTGTCCCATCAATAACCTTCACAAAAGCACCCAATTTGGGCATTAAAGTGGCACCTACCGTGAAACCGCAAAAACAGAATAAGATCAGCCTTTCGGGAATCTGGCCAAATTTAAAGAGCTTTTATAAATGTGGGCGATGTATAGGTTGTAAATTTGATAACAAACCACGTAAAAAAACTACTGTCTCTTCGACTCAGAATGATTTTAAATGGGATATAGAGGACTGCCTTACATGTAACACCTGCGGTGTTATCTACCTTCTCCAGTGTCCATGCCACAAACAGTATATAGGACAGACAAAAACACCCACTGAAAACAAGATTGGCAGAACATATAGCCAATATAAAGAAAGGCTATGATAAACATTCTTTATCAAAGCACTTCAGAGATGTACATAATCAGAATCCATCAAATCTTATTTTCGTAGCACTGGAGAAGGTGTAAAAGCCCTGGCGAAGGGGTGATTATATAAAACAAATGTCTTGAATAGAATCCCGACGTATATATGAATTTGGGTCACTATTACAGAAAGGATTAAATTCCGATTGTGGAGATCTTTGGATTTTTATAGGCTGGGTGTGTTGGAATCGATGATACATCGCATGCCGGGTTATTTCACGACGCTGTGACATCTCCTTGGCTCTAAGATACCCATCCGATCCCTTCTATCAATTTCCATATGACTGAATAATAACGCTATAAGACATCAAGATATGACATCTATATCGCCTAATCATTTTCTGTATACAGCCATGTTTGCATTTTATATATATATTTTTATTGTTTATTATGTATATTATTAATGTGACAGACAATATATCCATAATTTTGACTTAAAGCAATTGCAGATCTAAAATCCATTACATACAGGATTATATTGCACCAAGAGGAATATCTTCTCAAAAAAATGCATGTATACTAGAAAAGTCGCAACAACGATCTTCACAAGAAACTCATGTGAACATTACAATACCCTGTTGAATTGAAGGAAATGTGAAGAACCAGGTGCTTGGAATTTGAATCAATTAGAGACAATATAAAAGTTGGAGGCATAGTGGGCAACACCTTACCACTGAGGAAGGGATAGTGCAATATGCATATGCGTCTGGTAGGAAGGTGGACGCCCCCGCAACAAAGTCCTCCAAAAAGTACTGTATGGCCATATAGAAAGTAACTTCGAAAAAACAACGTAGAAAATAAGGGACAATCGCATCACCTCTGTTTCCCAGTATCTGAATATACAGCAGCTAAGGTAACAACACGTATAATCTCACGAGACCTGAGTTGTTTGGCTTGAGGAGTGCGACGCGACACGCCGACAATAGAGTTGAGCGAACACCTGGATGTTTGGGTTCGAGAAGCTCGGCCGAACTTCCCGAAAATGTCCGGGTTCGGGATCCGAACTCGACCCGAACTTCACCCTGAACCCGAACCCCATTTAAGTCAATGGGGACCGGTACTTTTGGGCACTAAAAAGGCTGTAAAATAGCCCAGGAAAGGGCTAGAGTATTGCAAAAGGCAGCAAAATGTAGGTAAATCCCCTGCAAACAAATGTGGACAGGGAAATGACTTAAAATAAAATGAAAATTAGCCAATTTCAATTGGCAACTTGGAGGAGGAGGAGGTGGAATAGGAGGTCGGGGTGGCATCAGGTGGGAATGCTATGGGAGTTGAAGTTTTCATCACAGCCAAAAAGGATTCATGTCTGCCTGCAGTGCCACAGGCCTCAGAAAGAGTTTAATGTCTCTCACCCAGACAGCAAGCAATTAAACGAAAAATAGGCCACTGACACCCAGACAATGGGGCGGTCATTAGACAGTAAAATGTGTTAAATGTCTGCCACCAAGACAGCAGGCAAGTACGTGAAATTTAGGCCCCTGACACCCAGACAATGGGGCAGTCATGACAGTAAAAAGAGATTAATATCTCCCACAAAGACAACAAATGATTAAACAACATATAGGCCCCTGACACCCAGACAATAGGGCGGTCATTAAACAGTAATAAGTGTTAAATGTCTGCCAAGACAGCAATCAAGTACGTGAAATTTAGGCCCCTGACACCCAGACAATGGGGCAGTCATTAGACAGTAAAAAGTGTTAAATGTCTGCCACCAAGACAACAAGCAAGTACGTGAAATTAAGGCCCCTGACACCCAGACAATGGGGCGGTCAAGACAGTAAAAAGAGATTAATATCTCCCACAAAGACAACAAATGATTAAATGACATATAGGCCCTTGACACCCAGACAATGGGGCGGTCATTAGACAGTAAAAAGTGTTAAATATCTGCCACCAAGACAGAAAGCAAGTACGTGAAAGTTAGGCCCCTGACACCCAGACAGAGGAGAGAGGTCCCATAGCAGCAAGAGAGGCATCATGTCACACACCAACGGAGAAGGCCACTTTTAGTTATTTAGGCCCCAGCACCCAGACAGAGGAGAGAGGTCCTAAAGCAGACAATCAGGCTTCATGTTACCCACCAATGGAGAAGGCCACTTTCAGATATTAAGGCCCCTGGCACCCAGACGGAGGAGAGGTTCATTCCACTTTGGGTTGCCACACAAAATAATTGTAAAATTAAAAAAAGTGGATTCAATAAAGAAGTGCCCTGGAGTACAAGAATATATGGTTAAGGGGAGGTAGTTATAAATGTCTATTCTGCCAAGGGATGGACAGGTCCTGTGGGATCCAAGCCTGGTTCATTTTTATGAACGTCAGCTTGTCCACGTTGGCTGTGGACAGGCGGCTGCGTTTGTCAGTAATGACGCCACTTGCAGTGCTGAATACACGTTCAGACAAAACGCTGGCCGCCGGGCAGGCCAGCACCTCTAAGGCATAAAAGGCTAGCTCTGGCCCCGTGGACAATTTGGAGACCCAGAAGTTGAATGGGGCTGAACCATCAGTCAGTAGGTGGAGGGGTGTGCACAGGTACTGTGCCACCATGTTAGTGAAATGCTGCCTCCTGCTAACACTTTCCGTATCAGGTGGTGGTGCAGATAGCTGTGGCGTGGTGACAAAACTTTTCCACAACTCTGCCATGGTAACCCTGCCCTCAGAGGAGCTGGCCGTGACACAGCTGCTTAGGCGACCTCTCGCTCTTCCTCTGCCTTCGCCTTGGGCTTCCACTTGTTACCCTGTGACATTTAAGAATGCTCTCAGTGGCACGTCTATCAACGTGCGCTTGTACTCGCACATCTTCCTATCATGCTCCAGTGCAGGAAGTAAGGTGGGCACATTGTCTTTGTACCGGGGATCCAGCAGGGTGGCAACCCAGTAGTCCGCACACGTTAAAATGTGTGCAACTCTGCTGCAATTGCGCAGGCACTGCAGCATGTAGTTGCTCATGTGTGCCAGGCTGCCCAGAGGTAAGAACAAGCTGTCCTCTGTGGGAGGCGTATTGCCATCATCCTCCGTTTCCCCCCAGCCATGCACCAGTGATGGGCCCGAGTTGCGTTGGATGCCATCACACTGTGAATATGCTTGATCCTCATCGTCCTCCACCTTCTCCTCATCCTCCTCGTCCTCCAGTAGTGGGCCCTGGCTGGCCACATTTGTACCTGGCCTCTGCTTTTGCAAAAAACCTCTCTCTGAGCCACTTCTAAGAGACTGGCCTGAAAGTGCTAAAAATGACCCCTCTTCCTCCTCCTCCTTGGCCACCTCCTCTTCCATCATCACCCTAAGTGTTTTCTCAAGGAGACATAGAATTGGTATTGTAACGCTGATAACGGCTGTCGGGTTTATAATAATTCAATTAAGAATTATTAATTATGGTCATAAAATAATTAATCATAAACTTCTCGAAATTATGACCTGGTGAATTGTAGATAACCCAATCGATACAATTCACATCTGAGGCCGACTATTTCCTCAGTTAATAAGTTCTTTTCATGTGAGATGACATTAATGCTAAAGATGAAATTTGCATTATACAACAATACACAGGTATTATAAAAATATGCAAAATTTATTGGTTACGAGGTTCTAAACATGAATAAACACAATGATAAATGCAAATGAATATATATGGCGTTAATATAAAGCATTACAAGCTTAAAATAAGTAAATAAACAATATCTGCCAATTAATATATATGGCATTGATATCAGGCATCAGAAGCTTCACAATAAGTAAATAAACACATGTGGGTAAGAGCAGCTTGTCACATTATAACAAAGCTATTATTTGGTTAGGATATCAAAACAAGAAGTTAAATTATATACATCACTTCTGTTCAGAGGCGTGTCTAATCCTAGACATCTATATGGAATGATAAATACATTCCCCACCCCTCTCTAACCAAACTAAAATACACCTCACATGTAGTAATGGGCAAATCCATTCAAGTATATAACTTAGAAGATAGTAGTCAAATCCTAGACTACTTTTAATACTTCTGTCAATACTACTTTCATATCTGTATAACCTGGTAAGACTATTAAGACAACAGACATTGGAAGAACTTGGAACAAATCTTCCAGTGGGAATTTATCATCTAGCTTGGCGAAGAATGCTACTATCAATATATCTATATCTATGCATATATGTATGCAATCATTTAATACTCTGATAAATTATGAAACTTGATTCTTCTGCAGGTAGAATGAAGGCTCACAATTATTCTATATATAAGACTACATCTCATATAAAGAGATGATAAAAAAATAATATGTTCGCCAACATAGATGCTATGATTTTACCCACATTATCTAAATAGTCTTAATAAAATGAAACATCAATCTTTGTGTTTCTTACCAAGTCCTAGCAGGAATCTCACTTCTGCTCCTAGGAAAGCTGGATGGTCCATCACCATGGCTTTCATATTGGTAGACCCCTCAATCTTGGCTGTAGGCTGGAATGCTATGCTTCCTCCTTTGTTTCTTAGCTTTCCTTCTTGCCTCTCGCCTTTCTCCTCCCTGATGCTGATCTATCTAGGGTAATTATCTCCCTTGTAATCTAACATTACCACCCCCTGGATTAGTATTCTCCAATCAATTGAGGGGGTGTAAACATATGTAATAAGATCCTATGAGATCATGTTTACCAATAATGCAACTATGGAGGATGGTGTAACGATATCGATATCTGTCTCCGGATGGCACTGTTGTGCAAGCTATTAACACCATACTATAAAGAGTTAACTAGGGTATTTTTGCATCATATACATTTGACCCTCGTCGTCGTAAATTAGAGATGAGGATTAACTAGGACATTTTGTATCAACTAAAGATAGACAACTTGGAGTCTCTCTGACACTATTGATCTATGGGCCATTATGGTATGAATGGGCCTTGTTCTCTACAGACGGACATGTCTGGAGAATCCAGTGTATTCTTAACAGATAAGCCCACATCTGTGTCAATAACTGTTCTTTGTATTTTTACACAGACTGAGCTTGGCATGAACTCATCTTGGCCTGTTTCTACCACACAGCAAAACTTTGGCTCAAACTGTTTCTTAAAGACAATGAGCATGCATTTTGAATATAATATGATTAGGTATCAATATATATACCTATGAAAATGCCTGACAAATCCCCCCTTTTCAGCATATTCAATTTCGTTTTTAGAAGGTTGAATAGGCTGAAATGCAATACAGGGCATAATGCTCCAAATCATTATAGATTGGGGAATACAATTTTTCCTTGCAATAAATGAATCACAATTTTGTGTGAACTCTTACGACACATATCTAACGCACAAACTCTGTTTAGTTTTACTACACATATGTTATGTTCCTTTATGACCACTGTAGAGTGAAAGACGTTCCGGTCATTTTCTGGACTTTCCCGGAAACGTGTCTCAAGTGAAAATATTTCTTTGGTCCTCTAACTTAATAACATTGCTGCAAAAATGTAAAGCTTGAAGTAATGGCTTCCTGTCTCGTCAGCAACTTGGTTACTCTTTTTAGCGAGTGGTGTTTGGCAATATATCTTCATATCTGCGATCTCAAATACTTTGTCATGTTGAATCGGCATGAAGCACTCTTGTCGTGGCAGTCGAATCCCCCGGGGCTCTGCCCACTTGTCACTCCTGGATACCTTTTGGATTCATCTGGGTGGCTCCGACTGGACGTCTCTTGCGTCTCGGATAGCCCTGACCTCAGGTTCTCTTGGTTCCGGATACTAAGACTTTTAGGGTTCCGCCATCAACATGTGATCCCATCATGGGCAATCATCTAAACTTAAGAAAACAACAGACAGTATGAGTAAAACGCAGCAAAACTTTATCAAACATATACCTGCCTATTCTAGGCCTTTGACTTATGCCATCTTTAGCCAGCAGCAGCTATTTGAGGATTTTTTTATGTTGTTTTTTTTCCAAAGAAAAACAAACTACAGGGTCTCAGGAATAGATATAACTATTCTTCCTCTGCCAGGCTAATACAGCCTTGGTGTTATGCCTATTTAGGATCATAACCCAATCAATACTTTGAGACTACCTCGAAACAGAGTAATATATATGTGTCCATACATCTGCATGGAATACAATGACGACAAGTTAGTCACAATTGATTAGTATAACTTTTCAAATTTTTTTTTATACGATACCACCACCAATCACATGAAATTTATGATGTGTCTCCAGCTTCAAATTTTTGATTTTCCAATCTCAGTTCAGCTCTTTGCGTTTTTAGCACTGAAATAAAACTCTACACAAACATCATGTTAATGATCCTGTGGAAAAATTTGATTAATAATCAATATCATCAATTATTTATCGACTTGCTATAATTATTAAATCAATGAAGCACTTTGTTTTGTTTCATTTGCTGGACATTCTTATCTCAGCAAAGTGTTAAATAACTTTTCTTTTCTCTTTATTCACTTCATGAAGTAAAGAATTTACATGCAATGGATTTGGGAGAATCTTACTCCTCCTTTACTTGAGCTGATTCAGCTCAGAGTGCAGCGCAGCTTTGCGACCTCTGACCTCTTCGCTGACATGTACCTAGGATTTAGGAATGTGCTCCTTCCCCCCTCCCATCTCTAGGATGGCGGAGAAATTTTGGGAAATACAGCATCCGCAAAAACTGCTTGTACATATGATCAGCTCTGTGATCCTGGGAATATACTGTGGTCTGCTGATACCACAAACTACCCCTCATCCCCCCTTGGGGATTATCATACCTGCGGCAATTACAGATTATATAAAAATTCTGAGTCAAAATATGGACGATAGCCATAGACTCACTTTCTTATCTAGGCTTGCAAAGCCTGTGTTGGTTCCCTTAAGTGACTTAACTTTTTGGGAACAATTATATCAATTTTTATGTGATTTAAACAATTATGTTTCATAGACAATACGGCTTCTTATAGCCGGTTTATATGTCTTGCATTTATGCAACTTAGAATCAAAAACATTAAAAAGAAGAACAGGGTTACATCAACATTATTAACCTGTTTAAACTGTTCTCTTATAGATTCTATTCATCAATAACATCGGGTCAGAACTTTATGTATAAAGTCCCTCTATTATCCTGTAATGCCCTGAGCTACTGAGCTCAACTTCCCTGTAATCTAGGACCTCAATAAAATCAACTACTGTGATATGAGTCCATTACATATATGGGATAAATCTCCAACTATGGGAGCTAATGGGCAGGAATTAATAGGAAGGTTCCTGAGTCATACAAAGGACTAGAACCGGACCCAGTATCGCCTAGGCTAACGAAACCTACATCTGTTCCCTATCTCGGGACAATTTACAATTAATTTCTGGCGATACAAAAACATAACTTAGTGTTTAGCATAGACAAACAACTCTTGAGTTGATTTACATGTCATGCACTGGTTGCATCCGTGTAATAACACTTTACTGCAACTACTTATCTGCGGTTCTGGTACGGGCTTAACCCTTTCAGTACCAGGACAGTGATATTAACTATATATGGACAACGCCCTTCTAAGGGTTGTAACCGTGATCTGGCTGTAGCATTCTAATGCCAGCAACAATATACATGACAATTAATCATCAATATGTCATCTCATCAATATCTCAACAATATATAATATCATCAACAATCTTAGCAATATGTCATCTCATCAATATCTCGGTGGGGCCTCCATTTTTGTCGGGTTTATAATAATTCAATTAAGAATTATTAATTATGGTCATAAAATAATTAATCATAAACTTCTCGAAATTATGACCTGGTGAATTGTAGATAACCCAATCGATACAATTCACATCTGAGGCCGACTATTTCCTCAGTTAATAAGTTCTTTTCATGTGAGATGACATTAATGCTAAAGATGAAATTTGCATTATACAACAATACACAGGTATTATAAAAATATGCAAAATTTATTG
This sequence comes from Bufotes viridis, assembly GCA_033119425.1. Taxonomy (NCBI): domain Eukaryota; kingdom Metazoa; phylum Chordata; class Amphibia; order Anura; family Bufonidae; genus Bufotes; species Bufotes viridis. The sequence continues at coordinate 254,290,645 of CM065593.1, forward strand.
GTTACGAGGTTCTAAACATGAATAAACACAATGATAAATGCAAATGAATATATATGGCGTTAATATAAAGCATTACAAGCTTAAAATAAGTAAATAAACAATATCTGCCAATTAATATATATGGCATTGATATCAGGCATCGGAAGCTTCACAATAAGTAAATAAACACATGTGGGTAAGAGCAGCTTGTCACATTATAACAAAGCTATTATTTGGTTAGGATATCAAAACAAGAAGTTAAATTATATACATCACTTCTGTTCAGAGGCGTGTCTAATCCTAGACATCTATATGGAATGATAAATACATTCCCCACCCCTCTCTAACCAAACTAAAATACACCTCACATGTAGTAATGGGCAAATCCATTCAAGTATATAACTTAGAAGATAGTAGTCAAATCCTAGACTACTTTTAATACTTCTGTCAATACTACTTTCATATCTGTATAACCTGGTAAGACTATTAAGACAACAGACATTGGAAGAACTTGGAACAAATCTTCCAGTGGGAATTTATCATCTAGCTTGGCGAAGAATGCTACTATCAATATATCTATATCTATGCATATATGTATGCAATCATTTAATACTCTGATAAATTATGAAACTTGATTCTTCTGCAGGTAGAATGAAGGCTCACAATTATTCTATATCTAAGACTACATCTCATATAAAGAGATGATAAATAAATTAATATGTTCGCCAACATAGATGCTATGATTTTACCCACATTATCTAAATAGTCTTAATAAAATGAAACATCAATCTTTGTGTTTCTTACCAAGTCCTAGCAGGAATCTCACTTCTGCTCCTAGGAAAGCTGGATGGTCCATCACCATGGCTTTCATATTGGTAGACCCCTCAATCTTGGCTGTAGGCTGGAATGCTATGCTTCCTCCTTTGTTTCTTAGCTTTCCTTCTTGCCTCTCTCCTTTCTCCTCCCTGATGCTGATCTATCTAGGGTAATTATCTCCCTTGTAATCTAACATTACCACCCCCTGGATTAGTATTCTCCAATCAATTGAGGGGGTGTAAACATATGTAATAAGATCCTATGAGATCATGTTTACCCATAATGCAACTATGGAGGATGGTGTAACGATATCGATATCTGTCTCCGGATGGCACTGTTGTGCAAGCTATTAACACCATACTATAAAGAGTTAACTAGGGTATTTTTGCATCATATACATTTGACCCTCGTCGTCGTAAATTAGAGATGAGGATTAACTAGGATATTTTGTATCAACTAAAGATAGACAACTTGGAGTCTCTCTGACACTATTGATCTATGGGCCATTATGGTATGAATGGGCCTTGTTCTCTACAGACGGACATGTCTGGAGAATCCAGTGTATTCTTAACAGATAAGCCCACATCTGTGTCAATAACTGTTCTTTGTATTTTTACACAGACTGAGCTTGGCATGAACTCATCTTGGCCTGTTTCTACCACACAGCAAAACTTTGGCTCAAACTGTTTCTTAAAGACAATGAGCATGCATTTTGAATATAATATGATTAGGTATCAATATATATACTGTGGGGAGCTGCTCTGGTAGACAGCGGTGCGGGTGCAGTATAGAGGCAAAGAGAGTCCAGGTAGTGCAGCAAACAGTGTTTTATTTCACACTTGCACAAACAAAACTCAAAACAGTCACTTAGTGTTACTTCACACTCACAGCAAAAACTTGAGGCAAAACAAAAGTCCAAGACTGAATCAAATTCACCTGTGTGGTTTAGGTGCGTGTTCACACCCGGCTGTCAGCCCAGCTGCAGGAAAGTCCAACCTCAGGCTTCCAGGCAGACTGCACGCCTCTTTGCAAGCTCTTGCTTCCAGGCCCTGAGAGCTCCACGGAACACCAGCAGTTTCCAGGTTAAATCACCTCAAATCCTAGGTGTTAGTTCACACCTGGCTGAATGCTCAGCAACACAAAAAGTCCACTGACCGTCTTTAAATGGTCTGCTCTTCTGACACACAGGTCTCAGCTTTTCAGCCCAGCACAGGGCTCAGATCCCAAACACAGAGAGAGAGCTTTGCATAAACCCAGCTGTCTTATAAAGGCACCTAGGCATTAACCCAAAAAAAACCCGGACCGGCACTAAAATCCGGTCCAGTATTTTCCCTCACCTGGCTGCAATCAACCCAGCAGCACAGGCTGAGAGGAAAATACCTGCTTTTTTACCACCAAACCTTTCACTGTGTCACATACCCCCCCCCTTTGTTCAACCCTGAGGGGGTGAACACACGCCAGACAGTATACCCAGAACAGGGCACTCGCATTTCCCTGTAACTGCCCTGCTCTGTGTTCCACTGAAAATCTAAAGTTCTGAAGTCACCCGAACCCTCTGGTGACCCAGGACTTTCCTTATTTGTCCAGATGGAGACGGGCTGCGGCCAACCCCATATCACTCTTTCAGAGATGGCTTGTCGCCGAGCCACGGGCACCTGGTACGGCTTTAACAAGACTTTTGCCTGGGGCTCAGTGACAATATCACGGTGAGTTATGGAAGGGCATTCAGGGAAATTACAGAACACCTCTGTGTTCCGACTAACAAACTCCTTATCTCTCTGAGTCTGTTCAGTGGAAAGGCTGCCAGTAATTTTATCTGTGGCAGCCGCTTCCCTGTTAGCAGACAGAGGGACCGGAATCTCTTTCCCTAGACAAACCGGCCGCGGGTTGTTCTCAATACAAGTCTCTCTAACCTTCCAAGGTTTCCGTAAAATTACATGGTAGACCGGCTCCGGCTTTTGCAGTCCTGGCTGGTGTACCTTGTAATTTGGGTCTCCAACTTTCTGTGCTATTTTATAGGTCCCCTTCCCCCTAGCGCTGTCCTTACTGTTCACAGGTGGCCCAACAACCAAAACCGGGTCCCTTTGGCTACGAACCCCAGACACTCGATTGCAGGTCCAGCTTTGGCCTGGCTGAGCCACCTTCATTATGTTTTCTACCTATCCTACTAAGGGGGGCTGTCTTCCCCTCACCCACCGGACCTACTGTGGGTCCCTCTGCCTTGGGTTTCTGGGGTTCTAACACCTCACCTGGGCTAGGCCTCACTACTGGAAGTTTTCCTACCTGTCTGGGAACTGTACGTACAATGGCCGGCCACAGGGCTGGGAACAATGGAAAGTCTCTTCCTATTATCACATCATAGGGCATACTCGTGGTTACAGCCACCTCATGGACCTGCCTGCCAGCACACGTGCTTACAGACAACAGAGCAGTGGGGTATTCTTTTAAATCTCCATGAATGCTGAAAACCCCGACTCTCCGGCCTGTAAACTCTGTGGGTCGCACCAGGGAAGCCCTCACCAGGGTCACCTGACTCCCTGAATCCAGCAGAGCTGCCACTGGAGTGTCTCCCACCTCCACCCGACACAAATGTTCCTCATGGATAACCTCTGACACATCGACCCTTCTGGCATACAATGACTGTCGATACCCAAAGTTTACATCCATGGGCTCACCCAGGAGGGGACAGTTGGCCCGTACATGGCCAGGCTCATGGCACCGCCAGCAGATTATAGAGTCCTGATCCCCAAAGGGCACATCCCGTGCGGTCTTTCTCAGCTCAGGCCGCAGGGTCTGGGGAGGGGATTTTCTGGGTTTTATTACTCCCTTCCCCAGAGTCCCCCTTAAGTTCCTCAGTAGCCCCATAACGTTCGACCAGGTCCACCATCTCCAGGGCACTAGTAGGAGATGTCTGGCCAACCCAGCGCTGGAGGGGTAGTGGCAATGCCCTCCAGAATTTGTCAGCTACAATACGGTCCAGCATAGCAGTGGGACTAAGTACGTCAGGCGGCAGCCATTTTTGTAAGAGTTTTAGCAAATTGTAATACTGGGGTCGTGCTGGCTCAGCTGGGTTAAACTCCCACTGATGTACCCGCTGGGCCCTAACCAACACATTCACCCCAGTCTCGCCAGGATCTCACCCTTAACCACAGAGTAGTCTGCGGCTTGGTCGTCCGGTAAATCAAAGTAAACCTGTTGGGGTCCGGACGCCAGAAGCGGAGCGATGACCTCGGCCCACTGGTCTCGGGTAGTCTCTCTCTCACGGCCACCTTTTCGAACATCGCCAAGTAGGTTTCAACATCATCTGTCGGTGTCATCTTGGGAACGGCGGTGCGGACTGCTTTCGGGCATCGTGCACTCCCTGAGGCATCCCTGACTTTTCTAGCACCATTACGTGTTGCAGCAGCCGCTGGTTCGTGTCCTGCTGTCGCTGATTAGCCTCTAGCAGTTGTCTGTTCGTCTCTTGCTGCTGTGCGATGGCCTGCTGTTGGACAAGTAAGGCTTCTTCATGTCTCTTTTGCTGTTGTGCGATGGCCTGCTGTTGGTTTAAGTTGGCCTGGACAAGCTGCTTTATCATCTCCTCCATCTTGTCCTGTGTTGGTGGTTGCAGCTTGGCAGGCTTAATCCAGGACATACAACAGTGCCCAAAAAAAAATGCTACGAAAAGTTTTGGCTTCACGCCAGCCTCACTGCAATTGCCCGCATCCGACACCAAATGTGGGGAGTTGCTCTGGTAGACAGCGGTGCGGGTGCAGTATAGAGGCAAAGAGAGTCCAGGTAGTGCAGCAAACAGTGTTTTATTTCACACTTGCACAAACAAAACTCAAAACAGTCACTTAGTGTTACTTCACACTCACAGCAAAAACTTGAGGCAAAACAAAAGTCCAAGACTGAATCAAATTCACCTGTGTGGTTTAGGTGCGTGTTCACACCCGGCTGTCAGCCCAGCCGCAGGAAAGTCCAACCTCAGGCTTCCAGGCAGACTGCACGCCTCTTTGCAAGCTCTTGCTTCCAGGCCCTGAGAGCTCCACGGAACACCAGCAGTTTCCAGGTTAAATCACCTCAAATCCTAGGTGTTAGTTCACACCTGGCTGAATGCTCAGCAACACAAAAAGTCCACTGACCGTCTTTAAATGGTCTGCTCTTCTGACACACAGGTCTCAGCTTTTCAGCCCAGCACAGGGCTCAGATCCCAAACACAGAGAGAGAGCTTTGCATAAACCCAGCTGTCTTATAAAGGCACCTAGGCATTAACCCAAAAAAAACCCGGACCGGCACTAAAATCCGGTCCAGTATTTTCCCTCACCTGGCTGCAATCAACCCAGCAGCACAGGCTGAGAGGAAAATACCTGCTTTTTTTTACCACCAAACCTTTCACTGTGTCACAATACCTATGAAAATGCCTGACACGGCGTCATCACCACTGGCCATGTTGGTGGAGTACTCGAAACAGTGCAACAGGGCACACAGGTCTCGCATGGAGGCCCAGTCATTGGTGGTGAAGTGGTGATGTTCTGCGGTGCGACTCACCTGTGCGTGCTGCAGCTGAAAATCCACTATGGCCTGCTGCTGCTCGCACAGTCTCTAGCATGTGCAAGGTGGAGTTCAACCTGGTGGGCACATCGCATATAAGGTGATGAGCGGGAAGGCCGAAGTTACGCTCTAGCGCAGACAGGCGAGCAGCGGCAGGATGTGAACGCCGGAAGCGCGCACAGACGGCCTGCACTTTATGCAGCAGCTCTGACATGTCAGGGTAGTTGTGAATGAACTTCTGGACCACCAAATTCAGCACATGCGCCAGGCAAGGGATGTGCGTCAAACCGGCTCGTCGGTCTGTTGTTCAATACCCCACCAGAACTCCTGCCCGGTGTGGGCCCTGTACTCCAAACATATGAGTTTCAGAACGGCCTGCTGATGTTTACCCCGGGCTGTGCTGAAGTTGGGGTGAAGGTGTGTGGCTGACTCGATGAGCAGGTGGAAGAAGAGCAGGAGGAAGCTGAGTAGGAGGAGGAGGCTACGGGAGGCAAAGAATGATGCCTTGCGATCCTTGGCGGCGGAAGGACGTGCGCCAAAGAACTCTCCGCCTGGGGCCCAGCCGCCACTACATTTACCCAGTGTGCAGTTAGGGAGATATAGCGTCCCTGGCCGTGCTTACTGGTCCACGTATCTGTGGTTAGGTGTACCTTGCCACAGATGGCGTTGCACAGTGCACACTTGATTTTATGGGATACTTGGTTGTGCAGGGAAAGCACGGCTCTCTTGGAGAAGTAGTGGCGGCTGGGAACAACATACTGTGGGACAGCCATGGACATCAGCTGTTTGAAGCTGTCTGTGTCCACCAGCCTGAATGCCAGCATTTCAAAGGCCAGTAGTTTAGAAATGCTGGCATTCAGGCCCAGGGCTCGAGGGTGGCTAGGTGGGAATTTACGCTTTCTCTCCAAGGTTTGTGAGATGGAGAGCTGAACGCTGCCGTGTGACATGGTGGAAATGCTTTGAGACGAAGGAGGTGGTGTTGGTGGCACATCCTCTGTTTGGTGGGCGGCAGGTTCCAACATCCCTCCCGATGCGGAGGAAGTGGCCGAGGCAGCAGCAGAAGAGGGAGCAGGGGGAGCCAGAGTGAGTTCCTTGCTTTTAAGGTGTTTACTCCACTGCAGTTCATGCTTTGCATGTAGATGACTGTTCATGCATGTTGTGCTAAGGTTCAGAACGTTAATGCGTCGCTTCAGGGTCTGATGGCACAGCGTGCAAACCACTTGGGTCTTGTCGTCAGCACATTGTTTAAGGAAGTGCAATGCTATGGAACTCCTTGAAGGTGCCTTTGGGGTGCTCAGTCCCTGGTGGCGGTGTCCAGTAGCTAGCAAACTCTCTTGGCAGCGGCTTTTCTGCTTTTGCCCCTGCTCCCTCTTTTGCTACGCTGTTGGCTCAGTCTCACCACTGCCTCTTCCTCAGAACTTTGAAAGTCAGTGCCACGACCTTCATTCCATGTGGGGTCTAGGACCTCATCGTCCCCTGCATCGTCTTCCACACAGTCTAACTCCCTGACCTCCTGTTCGGTCTGCACACTGAAAAAAGACGCAGCAGTTGGCACCTGTGTTTCATCTTCCTCAGAGACGTGCGGACTTCAATGAGGTGGTATTCCCATGTCCTCATCATCAGGAAACAAAAGTCGTTGTGTGTCAGTGCATTCTATGTCTTCCACCACTGGGGAATGCTAGGTGGATTCCCTTGGGAAACCCTGCCAGCAGAGACTTCAAACAGCATAAGAGATTGCTGCATAACTTGAGGCTCAGACAGTTTCCCTGATATGCATGGGGATGATGTGACAGACTGATTGGCTTGGTTTTCAAGAGCCACCTGTGCACATTCGGCAGAAGACTGGGTGCGAGATAATGTTAAGTGCTGGATCCACTGTCGACCACCCAATTGACTAGTGCCTGTTTTTACTCAGGCCTTACCATCCTTAGAAGGGCATTGAGCCCCACCAAATATCGCTGTAAATTCTGGCGGGTACTGGAACCTGAGGTAGTTGGTTCACTAGGACGTGTGTCAGAATGGCCACATCCTCTCCCAGCACCAGAGGGTCCACTAACAACACCACGACCATGTCCGCGCCTGCGTCCCTTACTAGATGTTTTACTCATTGTTACCGTTCACCACAATAAGAAATTATTTTTTGGGCCCAACGTATTGAATTCAAATTCAGGCCTTTTTTTACAGGCACCTAACACTATCTGACTATCTATTTATGTACCGTATTACAATAATCCAGGCACAGCAGTAACCACAGATTTAGGGGAATATCAATTGTAGGCCTAGTATTTAGGCCCTGGATGAAAGGTATCCTTTTACGGACAGATTTACACTTGGAGATGCACAGTAGCGTGTAAAAAAATATATAGGATTATGCTTTCAGCACTTGTATTTTAAAACTTGGTGTAATATACCCTGTAACGAAAAGAAATACACTTAGAGATGCAAAACAGTGTGTGCAAATGTAGAGGATTATGCTGTATTTTAACACTTACTGTAATATACCCTTTAACGGAAATAAATTTACTTGGAGATGCACGCTGAGTGTAATATACCCTTTTACGGACAGATTTACACTTGGCCTGCAACAGCTGGAACACCAGATTTTGAGTATTGCTATTTTTGCAACTGAATTTTACCCCAGAAAATAATATATCCTTTGCCGGACACTATTAAACTTGGCCAGCCACTGCTGGGAAACCAGATTTAGGGAATTGCTATTTTGGCAATTGAATTTCATCCCAGAACAAAATATATCCTTTGCCGGACACTATTAAACTTGGCCAGCCACTGCTGAAACCACTGATTTACGGGATTGCTATTTTTGCAATTGAATTTCACCCCAGAACAAAATCTATCCTTTGCCGGACACTATTAAACTTGGCCAGGCACAGCTGAAACCACTAATTTACGGTATTACTATTTTGGCAATTGAATTTCACCCTAGAACAAAATATATCCTTTGACGGATACTATTGAACTTGGCCAGCCACTGCTGGGACACCAGATTTAGAGGATTGCTATTTTGGCTATTGAATTTCACCCCAAAACAAAATATATCCTTTGCCGGACACTATGAAACTTTTCCAGTCACAGTTGGAACACCAGATTTATTGTATTTCCATTTTGGCATCTGAATTTCCCCACAGAAAATAATAAATCCTTTGACGGACACTTTTAAACTTGGCCAACCACAGCTGGAACACCAGATGTACGGTATTTCTATTTTTGCAATTGAATTTCACCCCAGAAAATAATATATCCTTTGACGGACACTATGAAACTTGTCCAGTCACAGCTGGAACACCAGATTTACGGTATTGCTATTTTTGCAACTGAATTTCACCAAAGAACAAAATATATCCTTTGACCGACAATATTAAACTTGACCAGCCACTGCTGGTACTCCAGATTAAGGGGATTGCTATTTTGACTATTGAATTTCACCCCAGAAAATTATCTATCCTTTGCCGGACACTATTAAACTTGGCCAGCCTCAGCTGGAACACCAGATTTATGGCATTTCTATTTTTGCAACTGAATTTAACCCCAAAAAATAATATATCCTTTGACGGACACTATTAATCTTGGCCAACCACAGCTGAAACCACAGACTTATGGTATTGCTTTTTTGGCAATTTAATTTTACCCCAGAACAAAATATAATACTTTGCCGGACACTATTAAAATTGGCCAGCCACTACTGGGACACCAGATTTAGGGGATTGCTATTTTGACTATTGAATTTCATCCCAGAAAATTATCTATCCTTTGCCAGACACTATTAAACTTGGCCAGCCTCAGCTGGAACACCAGATTTACGGCATTTCTATTTTTGCAACTGAATTTCACCCCAAAAAATAATATATCCTTTGACGGACACTATTAATCTTGGCCAACCACAGCTGAAACCACGGACTTATGGTAATGCTTTTTTGGCAATTTAATTTTACCCCAGAACAAAATATAATACTTTGCCGGACACTAATAAACTTGGCCAGCCACTGCTGGGACACCAGATTTAGGGGATTGCTATTTTGGCAATTGAATTTCACCTCAGAAAATTATCTATCCTTTGCCAGACACTATTAAACTTGGCTAGCCACAGCTGAAACCACTGATTTACGGTATTGCTATTTTGGCGATTGAATTTCACCCCAGAAAAAAATATATCCTTTGCCAGACACTATTAAACTAGGCCAGCCACTGCTGTGACACCAGATTTAGGGGAATGCTATTTTAGCTATTGAATTTCACCCCAGAACAAAATATAATGCTTTGCCGGACACTATAAAACTTGGCCAGCCACTGCTGGGACACCAGATTTAGGGGATTGCTATTTTGGCAATTGAATTTCACCCCAGAAAATTTTCTATCCTTTGCCGGACACTATTAAACTTGGCTAGCCACAGCTAAAACCTCTGATTAACGGTATTGCTATTTTGGCAAATTAATTTCACCCCAGAAAATTATCTATCCTTTGCCGGACACTATTAAACTTGACCAGCCACAGCTGAAACCACTGATTTATGATATTGCTATTTTGGCAATTGAATTTCTCCCCAAACAATAATATATACTTTGCCGGACAGTATTAAATTTGGCCAGCCACAGCTGAAACCACTGATGTACGGTATTGCTATTTTGGCAATTGAATTTCACCCTAGAACAAAATATATCCTTTGCCGGACACTATTAAACTGATCCAGCCACTGCTGGGACACCTGATTTAGGGGATTGCTATTTTGGCAATTTGATTTAACCCCTCAATAAAATATATAAATTTCTATCCTGAGTTTTTAGGGGTGACAATAAGCACAGACAAGCCCCTGATGTACGATATAGCAAAAATCATGACAAATCATGACAGATCATGACGCCGATCATGACAGAAAAACGCTCTGTGTAGCCTAAAAACCAGTGAGCAATTAACTAGCAGAAGTTGAATGATTCACAGCTGTAGATCGATCACTTCATTAGGTGTTTTTGCTGTGTTTTCCCTGCTTAATCTCGCCATCACAGCAACTGCATCCTATCCCTACACTAATCAGAGCAGAGTGACATGCGGTGCTATGTAACTCCAGGTAAAATAGAGGCTGGGTCACATGCTGCACTTGTCCAAGCACAGCCATGCCATTAGTAGGCATGGCTGTGACGGCTTCTTAGAAAGCGGGAAGAAATCGCCGAACAATGGACCTGAACGCGAACTTTTTTGAAAATGTTTGGGTCCGGGTCCCAAACACCCCAAAATTCCGTACAAACCCGAACTATACAGTTCGGGTTCGCTCAACTCTAGCCGACAACCATCCGCTCCACTCGCCCCTCGTCAAACCATTGGAAAACATCCAAATCAATAGGGAAGGAGGTAAGAAAAACTTTTTAAAAACCACCTTTGTAATCGGAAAGTAAAGATTCCACAGACACAATACATATGCGCAATGGGACAACTTACTAAATGATAATCAAGTGCGACTTTTTTAAAATCATACAAGTTCAACTTTTCCATGATTTAGAAGCACAATACATGTGCACAAACGTGACATTATACGTCTGGAAAGTTTATAAGAGGACTGTTATTGCAATATAGGATCATTTGTGTACAGACTTTAATGACATTGCTGCAGAATGAAATTGCCTTACGCGGTCCTGGAAGATTGTAGGTTGCAAGTGCAATTTAGATCACACAGGTGCGATTATTTTGCATTTTTCGCAAGAACAAATGCGATCTTCTCTGTAACTCAACCATTTACAGGCATAACTGTGCAAGTGTGACCCTGTTGCCATTTTTTTGTGCACAGTTATATTCGCAACAATACAAAAGAATGCGAATATTTCTGTGACTCCATTAGGTGCAGCAGGTGCGAACCACACGTATGCGATCCTTTTTGTTACACATGCAAACCAAACTTGAACATAGTCACTTATAGGATTGTGTGTAGTTATTTGATTGATTTTATTTTATTTTACAGCTCCTATTTATATGCAATTTTATTGTTTGAATAAAATATTTTTTATGTACTCCAATTGGATGCCGAATGTATGAGTGCTCGCCTATTTTTGTTGTATACTTTTTCCTTTTAACAGAGGGTTGGGTGACCACTCCTTTGGGTTAGAAGCACCACACTAAAGCTGATCAGGAGTGAGCCACCGCAGCAAATACAATATATTAAAAATTAAGTTAGAAAAAGATAAAAAATAATAAAACACATAAAATAAAAAAACACCCACACCAACCAAAACCGTCACCATTATCACCTCATTCACATGAAACCATACATACAGCATTATATAAGAAAATGACGGACACAAAATAGGGACCTAATTATAATAATTAATTTTAGTATCAGTCTGCATATTTAAAGAATACGGAGCTATAGTTTGAAAAAAAAAAATTTGTACAGTTTTTCCCACAAATAAAACTAACAAAATAAATTATAAGGTGCTATGTGTCAAGTAAAAAATTGTTTCAAAATTTATTTTGGTAGTCCCAACACAAAACTTTAAAAAGTTCCAAACGTTTGAACCACCACATGGGTTAAATCACAATAAAAGTGTCTGCTCAGGCCTGGTCATTAAAGTGTTAACCAATAAGCACTTTCCCTACTAGTAGAGATGGCCCGAACTATCCACCGGCGAACAGTACCCGGCGAACATAGCTTGTTCACGTTCACTGTGGCGAGCGAACATATGCGATGTTCGGTCCGCCCCTATACATCATCATTGAGCAAACTTTGACCCTGTACCTCACAGTCAGAAGACACATTCCAGCCAATCAGCAGCATACCCTCCCTCCCAGACCCTCCCATCTCCTGAACAGCATCCATTTTAGATTCATTCGGAAGCTACAGTCTTAGTGAGAGGAGGGACAGTGTAGCTGCTGCTGATATAATTGGGAAATCGATAGCTAGGCTAGTGAATTCAGTGTCCACTCTAGTCCTGAGAGACTCATCTGATCTCTGCTGTAAGGACAGCGTCCTGACAGCACCCCAAAAAGCCCTTTTTAGGGCTGCTACATTAGTCTGCTTTTTTTTCTCCATATATATATTGCAGTTGCCTGGCCTGCCTGTGTGTGAGGAGCTGCAGGCCCACAGACTGTAGTGTGCCCACTGCCAGTGCCCACCACTCATACCGTGTGGCACAGGACTTTGCATTAAAAAAAAGGCATTTAATTTTTACACTTTAGTGTAAGTTTAGTTGCTTGCCTGCTTGTGTGTGTCAGGCCGACTTCCACTGACTGTAGTGTGCCCACTGCCAGTGCCCACCACTCACACCGTGTGGCACAGGACTTTGCATCAAAAAAAGGCATTTCATTTTTACACTTCAGTGTAATTTAAGTTTCTTGCCTGCTTGTGTGTGTCAGGCCGACTTCCATTGACTGTAGTGTGCCCACATCTAGTGCCCACCACTCATACCATGTGGCACAGGACTTTGCATCAAAAAAAGGCATTTAATTTTTAAACTTTAGTGTAATTTCTGTTGCTTGCCTGCTAGTGTGTGTCAGGCTGACTTCCACAGACTGTAGTGTGCCCACTGCCAGTGCCCACCACTCATACCGGGTGGCACAGGACTTTGCATCAAAAAAAGGCATTTAACTTTTACACTTCAGTTTAAATTCAGTTGATTGCCTACTGCCAGTGTGTGTCAGGCCGGCTTCCACAGACTGTAGTGTGCCCACTGCCAGTGCCCACCACTCATACCGGGTGGCACAGTAGCTTGCCGATAAATAAGGCATTTCATTTTTACACATTACTCTAATTTCAGTTGCCTGCCTGCCTGCTGCCAGTGTGTGTTAGGCCCACAGACTGTAGCGTGCCCACTGCCAGTGCCCACCACTAATACCGTGTGGCACAGGATTTTACATAAAAAAAGCATTTAATTTTTACACTTTAATCTAATTTCAGTTGCCTGCATGCTTCCAGGGTGTGTCAGGCCGACTTCCACAGACTGTGGTGTGCCTAAAGCCAGTGCCCACCACTCATACCGGGTGGCACAGTAACTTGCCGATAAATAAGGCATTTAATTTTTACATATTAGTCTTATTTCAGTTGCTTGCCTGCTGACAGTGTGTGTCAGGCTGACTTCCACAGACTGTAGTGTGCCCACTGTCAGTGACCACCACTCATACCTGGTGGCACAGTAGATTGCCGATAAATAAGGCATTTCATTTTTACACATTAGTCTAATTTCAGTTGCTTGCCTGCTGCCAGTGTGTCTCAGGCAGACTTCCACAGACTGTAGTGTGCCCACTGCCAGTGTCCACCACTCATACCGAGTGACACAGTAGCTTGCCGATAAATGAGGCATTTAATTTTTACACATTAATCTAATTTCTGTTGCTTGCCTGCTGCCAGTGTGTGTCAGGCCGACTTCCACAGACTGTAGTGTGCCCGCTGCCAGTGCCCACCACTCATACCGGGTGGCACAGTAGCTTGCCGACAAAAATGGCATTTAATTTTTACACATTAGTCTTATTTCAATTGCTTGCCTGCTGCCAGTTTGTGTCAGGCCGACTTCCACAGACTGTAGTGTGCCCACTGCCAGTGCCCACCACTCATACCGGGTGGCACAGTAGCCTGCCGATAAATAAGGCATTTAATTTTTACACTTTAGTCTAAATTCAGTTGCTTGCCTGCTGACAGTGTGTGTCAGGCCTACTTCCACAGACTGTAGTGTGCCCACTGCCAGTGCCCACCACTCATACCGGGTGGCACAGTAGCTTGCCGATAAATAAGGCATTTAATTTTTACACATTAGTCTAATTTCAGTTTCTTGCCTGCTGCCAGTGTGTGTCAGGCCGACTTCCACAGACTGTAGTGTGCCCACTGCCAGTGCCCACCACTCATACCGGGTGGCACAGTAGCCTGCCGATCAATAAGGCATTTAATTTTTACACTTTAGTCTAAATTCAGTTGCTTGCCTGCTGCCAGTGTGTGTCAGGCCGACTTCCACAGACTGTAGTGTGCCCACTGCCAGTGCCCACCACTCATACCGGGTGGCACAGTAGCTTGCCGATAAATAAGGCATTTAATTTTTACACTTTAGTCTAAATTCAGTTGCTTGCCTGCTTCTAGTGTGTGTCAGGCCCACTTCCACAGACTGTAGTGTGCCCACTGCCAGTGCCCACCACTCATACCGGGTGGCACAGTAGCCTGCCGATAAATAAGGCATTTAATTTTTACACTTTATTCTAAATTCAGTTGCTTGCCTGCTGCCAGTGTGTGTCAGGCCTACTTCCACAGACTATAGTGTGCCCACTGCTAGTGCCCACCACTCATACCGGGTGGCACAGTAGCTTGCCGATAAATAAGGCATTTAATTTTTACAAATTAGTCTAATTTCAGTTTCTTGCCTGCTGCCAGTGTGTGTCAGGCCAACTTCCACAGACTGTAGTGTGCCCACTGCCAGTGCCCACCACTCATGCCGGTTGAAACAGTAGCTTGCCTATATATAAGGCATTTCATTTTTACACATTAGTCTAATTTCAGTTGCTTGCCTGCTGCCAGTGTGTGTCAGGCCGACTTCTACAGACTGTAGTGTGCCCACTGCCAGTGCCCACCACTCATTCCGGGTGGCACAGCAGCTTGCCGATAAATAAGGCATTTAATTTTTACACTTTAGTCTAAATTTAGTTGCTTGCCTGCTGCCATTGTGTGTCAGGCCGACTTCCACAGACTGTAGTGTGCCCACTGCCAGTGCCCACCACTCATTCCGGGTGGCACAGTAGCTTGCCGATAAATAAGCCATTTAAGTTATCGGATGTGACAGTAAATTGCATGGCGCAAATGCAGTGACCATGGATTAAAACAGAGTGGAGGGAGCCAGCGTTGTTTTAACCATCTCTCCATTCTAAAAATCAATTCAATAAATGGACCCCAGATTGGGGATGTTAGAGGGATTAAACTGATGAGAATAGTACTACAGAAAATACCACTCATATCGGGTGTGACTGTAAATTGCACGGCGCAGAAGCAGTGACCGTGGATTAAAACAGAGTGGATGGAGCTAGCGTTTTTTTAACCATCTCCCCGTTAGAAAAATCAATTTAATAAGTAGACCCCAGATTGGGTACGTTAGAGGGATTAAACTAA
The DNA here is from genome assembly GCA_033119425.1 of Bufotes viridis. NCBI lineage: Eukaryota > Metazoa > Chordata > Amphibia > Anura > Bufonidae > Bufotes > Bufotes viridis. The sequence continues at coordinate 254,306,058 of CM065593.1, forward strand.
TCAGAATAGTACTACAGAAAATGCCACTTATATCAGGTATGACAGTAAATTGCACGGCGCAGACGCACTGACCTTGGGTTAAAACAAAGGGAAGGGAGCCAGCGTTTTTTTAACCATCTCCCCGTTCGAAAAATCAATTCAATTCACCTTTCGGGGACCCTTGGTGTTGTACGTGTCTGGGTGGAGAAGAAACCTTCAATGACACCACCTGGACATGGCTAGCTTGGTATCCAACCTTGTGCAAATGGGGAGTTTACGGTTGTGAAAATTGACTTTTTGCGGTTATTTGTGGTGCATTAAAAGGGGAGTTTGGGCTTTCAATGTCTGTGAAGTGGGCGTAACCCTTACACTACCTGATCGATACAACATCATACCTGATCATATACACACACTGGATGTTTTAAAGCATGTTATTCCAAACAATTTAGAAATGTTAGTTGATTTATTCCCTTTATGGATTAATACCCTACTCTGCGTCCACTACGTAATTTTCCATGGGAGTTTTGCCATAGATCCCCCTCCGGCATGCCACAGTCCAGGTGTTAGTCTCCTTGAAACAACTTTTCCATGACTATTGTGGCCAGAAAGAGTCCCTGTGGGTTTTAAAATTCACCTGCCTATTGAAGTCTATGGCGGTTCGCCCGGTTCGCCCGTTCGCGAACATTTGCGGAAATCCGCGTTCGCCGTTCGCGAACGAAAAATTTTATGTTCGCGACATCACTACCTACTAGTAAGCAAAAGTGCTTACTAGTTATTACATGGCGTATGTAACTGGGGGGCAGGAGGTGGTAATACCAATGCGCTCTGTCCTCTGCAGTAAAGGAAAGTGCTGATTTATGAATTTGAGGCAGGATGGAAGGAAATGTTATTTTTTAACAAGTTCTTGCAGCATAGCCCAGGAAAAATCCTGGAAACCTGCTCCCAGCTGCCCTGGTCTTTTGCGCTGTTCCCATTGCCTCCATCTTCTGGTTCCTGAGCTGTTTACACCTGTCAGTGCATGGACATGGTCACATACATTGTCTCAGTCAATGACTGCTGAAGCCAGTCATTGGTCATTGCTTGAGAGGTGTATGTGACTATGGTCATGCACTGCCAGGTAAAAACAGCGTGGGGACCAGAAGATGGAGGCAGCAGGGGCAGTGCAGAGGATTGAATCGGTGGGGAGCAGGTAAGTTTAACTCTCCTGTTTCAGGGGCCATGCTGCAGTTAGAAATTCATTTTTACTGGGAAAGCCCCTAATACACTGTGAGATATTCAAGTTAATTATTGGGAACAAGTGTTCCGCTCATTTATGATAACTTGCCGGTATAATCGTGCCGCACATCTCTCTGTGTAATCAGGGATGTGCTACTGATAATCAATATAACTAAATAAAGGAGGAATTACTATTATAGCAATTATTCCTCCCCAGTCACTTTACATTGGCCTGCTTAATATGCCAATGCAAATGAGTGCGATCGACCCTTTTTTTTAATTTGGGGCCCCCTGAAATAGAGCAATTTGATGCTGCGGCCCTCAGACTAAAAAAGGTTGTGCACCCCTGCCTTATAGATACGCCCCTGGATGTCACTGTGTGCTCTGTATTGCATGTGAGCTTTGAGGAGGACAAGTATGCTTCCAGTCGGGGCACACTTCAGGCATTATCCAGAATTGCAACTGACAACATTGCTCGTTGTTGAAGCACTGAAAAAGCACATTGTATTTTTGCATTTTTTATTTATCAAGCATGCCAAGATATAAGAAAATATACTGCTTAGAATTAGTTTAGCTTCATAGTAAGGATATAGGATAATCTATGGATTCTATTATGCTGGCAGCCTAGCTCCGCCTCTGACCAGCATCTTCATGTCAACATGGGCGCTGCATCATTTACCAGGCCAGTTCATCTTCTTTTCGGCGACCTGGACCACTCCCCTTCTCCTGTTTCTGGTAGCTTAGCCGGATGTTGGGGTGCCCTGGATGTTAAAGAGAACCTGTCATAAAGTTCATGCTGACCTCACTGAGGGCAGCATAAAATAGTGACAGAAATGCTGATTTCAGTGATGTGTCACTTATGAGCTAAAAGTAAGTGGTTACCGAGAACCAGCATCATAATAATTACAGCCCAAGCATTGAAAAGAGTCAAATCTAATTGAGAAGACTCATTGCTGTTCATGAACTCCTGCTCTCTCACCCATCTGCTGATAATTGGCAGTTTTTTTCTAGAGAGAAAGGGAGAAAACCAAGTAGAAGACTGTCAGTCATCAGCAGGTGGGCAGGGAGAGCAGGAATTTATGAATAACCATGACTCTTCTCAGGTGGCTGTGACTCTTTTCCAGGCAAAGTCTGGAATGATTGTGATGTTGGTTCTCAGCAACCACTTACTTTTAACTTTTAAATGACAGACTGGTGAAATCAACTCGCCTGACTCTACTTTATGCTGCATTTAGTATGGGCTGCACAAAGTTGATGACAGGTTCCCTTTAATGTTCAAGTGAGTGCAGGACAGGGCTCCCAGGGGAAGCGGTGACCAGTGTGTGGTGCTGGGAGAGTCAGCAACCAGGCCTGATTAAACTTAACCAAAGTCTCTCTTTACTATGCACCAAATAGGAGTTATAATACATTTGATTTTTATCCATATCCAGTACAAAGTCCACACAGATGTACAAGCATGAGTAGAATGTGTAAGATGGAAGTTATGGCCCTAAAGTTACTCTCTTTACTGTTGCAGTCTGTAATCGTGCGATTCCCAGCTTAACCTTATCAATTTTTGTTCAACGCTCACTTTGTATAATATGACTGGCCAAAAGAGTACCTGAAGGGTGTCTTGAATCCATTTTACCTCCACTGTGAACCTAAAGTGTGAAGGGTGTTGTTACTTTGTTTTTCCTCAACTGTAACAAGTCCTCTAATGCTTGACACTAATCACCTTGCTGACTCACTGTAACTTTGAAATTCCCCTTTGCTATCTCTCTCTGATTCTATAGAAATGGCAGAGGACACACAGGGAGTGGTTAGTCTGCGGATGCTTCTGGCTGAATGTCTGGGGACAGGGGTGCCTGTAGTCTGTTCCCTCTCCAACAGGACCCATCATCAAGGCTGCCTACTCCTAGCACACTTTAGAATCTTCTAAAGCTAGGGGGAAGGACCAGCTTCAACCCTGAGCTCCAGTGTGGGCTGGGCCAGAATATTAGACTCATATTGCATGACTTTAAAGGCAGCACATTACCTCAACAGTGCAATAACAAAGGATTACAGATACCCCATGGGTACTACACATTAACTTTGCCTGCACTAATCATGGACTGTTTCCTTACTACAAGTATTGCCTGTTTCCTCTGTGCTTTGCCCATGGTTCAGCTGCCAAGTACAATGGGACCAGGAGGTAGCGGTCTGGAGGTTCCCCTGCAGCAAAGACCAGGCCCCTGTATGAGAGTTAAATGGTAGAAACAAGAGGATGGCTAGGATAATGCCCTTGATAGATGACACTAGAGAAGAGAGAATCGAAGCGGATGAAGTGGAATTCCATTAGAATTTCAGGAAAAATTAGATTCACAACAAATGTGAATTTCCTTGCGCTTCGTAGTGTTTCCTAACATGGCGGCTACAATGGCAGCTAAAATGGTGGCTACACATGTGAGGACATGGGGCAAGGAACTGTGGGAAGGCGGGATGACCCATAATGCCATGCAGGCAGCCAATCAGCAGCTAGTCAGCCCGGTGATGTCACAGTGCTATAAATACGGCGCCCATCTTAGATTCTGCCATTCATAATAATACTTTGTTCAGGGACAGACGTGTATGCAGGCGCTAGGGAGAGGGAAATACAAACTTATTGTTAAAAAGAAAGGAAGCAATTTACTAGTGCAGGGAATGGATAGTGAGAGGAATCATTTCACAGGTAGGGAGAGACGTGTGTGGATGCTAGGGACAGTCAGGAAAATCCGCATTGTGATAAAAAGTGATTTACAAGTGAAGGGAAAGGATAGTGAGAGGAATCATATCAAAGGCAGGGAGAGATGTGTACAGATGCTAGGGAGAGTCATAGGAAAATCCTCATTGTGAAAAAAAAATTACTTGGGGATCCAGATAGTCTTATAATACAGCTCTGTCATTCCAGCAATTAGTTATTGGGGTGCAAGTGCTATGTTGAAAAGCCTTTAGTGGCTTTTATCTGTGGAAAAAGATAAATATATACGCAGGTCACTTTTGTTGTGTCATTTCTGGTGAAAGAGTGTAGGGCGGTATTTCAGTAATACACAAAAAATATAAATACACTGCACTTTTGCAGTCATTTCTGGTAAAAGAGTGTAGGGCGGTATTTCGGTAATACACGAAAAATATAAACGCACTGCACATTTGCAGTTATTTCTGGTGAAACTGTATCGGGGCGTAATTCATTCAAAAAAGAAAAATATATACGCACTTCACTCTTTAATTGTTTTCTGGTTAAAGCAAATAGTGGCCTTTTTCCGTCCAACAAGAAATATATATTATCAGGTCACTTCTGTAGTTAATTCTGATGAAAGGGTATAGGGACCTATTACAGTAAAAAAAAAAATATATATATATATACGCACTGCAGTGTTGCAGTGATTTCTGATGAAACCATAAAGTGGCGTATTTAATTCAAAAAAGAAAAATATATACGCACTTCACTCTTTAATTGTTTTCTGGTTATAGCGCATAGTGGCCTTTTTCCGTCCAACAAGAAATATATATTCTCCGGTCACTTGTGCAGTTATTTCTGGTGAAAGAGTATAGGGGCCTATTACAGTAAAAAAAAAGAAAAATATATATGCACTGCACTTTAGCAGTTATTTATGGTGAAAGCGTATAGTGGCCTATTTCAGTCCAACAAGAAATAGATATTCTCAGGTCACTTCTGCACTTTATTCTGGTGAAAGCGTATAGCGGCGTATTTCAGTAAAAAAAGAAAAATATATATGCACTGCACTGTTGCTGTTATTTCTGGTGAAAGCGTATAGTGGCCTATTTCAGTCCAACAAGAAATATATATTCTCAGGTCACTTCTGCTGTTATTTCTGTTAAAAGGGTATTGGGGCGCATTTCAGTACTACAAGAAAAATATATTCTCAGTTCACTGTTGCAGTTATAGCTGGTAATGCCTTTACTGGCGTATTGCAGTTGAAAACTAAATATACATTCGCCAATCGCTGGTGCACTTATATGTAGAAAAACCTTTATTGACGTATATCAGTAGAAAAAGAAATATGCATTCGCCATTCGCTGCTGCACTTAAATCTTGAAAAACCATTAAATATAAATACATATATATAAATATATATATTCAGCGTTCACTGTTGCAGTTAAATGCGGTAAAGCCTTTTGTGGCATATTTATGGACAAAAATCAAGATATATTCAGCTGTCAGCGCTGCAGTTAAATGTTGGAAAGTATTTTTTGCGGTATGGCCTGAATTACGTTGTGTTGAAAATTTGTATTTACTTTTCACACACTGCATGATTACATGACAACGTCCATAAGAGCGGTGCACCAATATAGGTGAATATACTATGCACTAACCCTGCACGAAAATGCAAACTAATTTACACCATCTATTTGCGATATTGCTTACTGGACACTACGGGGACTTTCCTGCAGCACAGAAACTGAACGAGGACCACGTCTCGCTCTTCCAGCGTGGAACTACTTCCTCCGCTATGTCCCATTCACTTCAGATCGATCACTCCTTCTCAGACGCCGTTATTTTTTTTAAACTGATAGCCTATAACCCTCTGTTGAAAAGCCTTTAGTGGCGTATATACAAGGAAAAAGAAAAATATATTCAGCGTTTAATGCTGCAGTTATGTGTGATAAAAACTTTTTTGAAATATTTCGGTGGAGAAAAAACATGTATTCGGTATTAAGCGCTGAACTTATATGCAATAAAATCTTTTAAAAAATATTTTGGTGGAAAAAAATCTTGTATTTATCATTAAGCGCTGCACTTATATGCGGTAAATAGAGTTTAGCGGACACCTGGAAGTTTGGGTTCCCCGAGTTCGGCCAAACTTCGCCGAAAAGTTCGAATTCAGGACCCGGAATTGACCCAGAACCAGAACCCCATTGAAGTCAATGGGGACCTAAACTTTGGGATACTAAAATGGCTCTAAACATGTCAGGGAAAGGGCTAGATGGCTGAAAAAGTAAGCAACATAAGTGGCAGATAAGGTTTAACACTAACAAATGTAAAGGTCTGCACATGGGAAGGAATAATGCAAGTCACTCGTACATACTAAATGGTAAAACACTCGGTAAACACTGACATAGAAAATGATCTAGGAATTTTAATAAACAGCAAACTAAGCTGCAAAAACCATAGTCAGGCAGCTGCCGCCAAGGCCAATAAGATGATGGGTTGCATCAAAAGGGGCATAGACGCCGGTGATGAGAACCTAGTCCTACCACTTTACAAATTGCTAGTCAGACCACACATGGAGTACTGTGTAGAGTTCTGGGCTCCTGTGATCAAGGCAGACATAGCAAAGCTGGAGAGGGTTCAGAGGAGGGCAACTGAAGTAATAACTGGAATGGGGCAACCACAGTACCCTGAAAGATTATCAAAATTAGTGTTATTCACTTTAGAAAAAAGATGAGTGAGGGGAGATCTAATTACTATGTAGAAATATATCAGGGGTCAGTACAGAGATCTATCCCATCATCTATTTATCCCCAGGACTTTGACTGTGATGAGGGGACATCCTCTGCGTCTGGAGGAAAAAACGTTTGTACACAGTCATAGAAGAGGATTCTTTACGGTAAGAGCAGTGATACTATGGAACTCCCTGTCTGAGAAGGTAGTGATGCTAAGTACAATAAAGAAATTCAAGAGAGGCATAGATGTATTTCTGGAGTATAATAATATTACAGGTTATAGCTACTAGAGATGGGTCTTTGATCGAAGGAGTTATTCTGATTGCTTGATTTGAGTCCGGAAGGAATTTTTTTTATTCCTCTTAAGTGGGGAAAATTGGCTTCTACCTCACAGGTTTTTTTTTTTTGCCTTCCTCTGGATCAACTTGCAGGATGACAGGCCGAACTGGATGGACAAATGTCTTTTTTTCGGCCTTATGTACTATGTTACTATGTTAAAATGGGGGAAAGAGCATGGCAAGTGCTCTGCAAACAAATGTGGATAGGGAATGACCTAAATTAACATAAAATACATAAAAAATAATAATCTTGAACTAGGAGGAGGAGGTCCATATGGAGTAGGAGGTTGAGGAGGCGTTGGACGTGGCGGTGTAGGTGGAAGCGGCAGTGGAGGAGGTTATCTATTTATTTATTTATTTATTTTAATTTGGGTAGAACCCAAACCATGGGGAAATAAAAAAAATAAAACAAAGAGAAAGTGTGCTGAAGTATGACAATGGCTGGGTGAGTCCAGTATACATGTCTATTCTGCACAAGGTACAGACAAGTCCTGTGGCATCCATGCCTGGTTCTTTTTAATAAATGTGAGCTTGTCTACATTGGCTGTAGACAGGCGGCTGCACTTGTCTGTGATAATTGCCCCTGCCATGCTAGACACACGTTCAGACAATACACTGGCTTCAGGGCAGGCCAGCACCTCCAAGGCGTAAAGGGCAAGCTAAAGCCATGTGCCAAATTTGGAGACCTAGAAGTTGAATGGGGCAGACCCATCAGTCAGTTCTTATAGGCATGTGCATATGTACTTTTCCACCATGTTGCTGAAATGCTGCCTCCTGCTAAGACGTTCCATATCAGCTAGTAGTGCTGGTTGTTGTGGCGTGCTGACAAAACTTTTCCACATTTCAGCTATGCTAACCCTGCCCTCTGAGGTGCTGGCGGTTCCCTAGCTGCTCTGGTGACCTGTTCCTCCTCCTTTTCCTTCGCCTTCTGCTTCCACTGAGCCCCCGCTGTCAAGTGGGAAGGTCATCAGCAGCACATCTACCAGAGTGCACTTGTAGTTGCGCATCTTCCAATCAGTAACAGAGATTTTTACTAAATTTAGTTCCCTGTCAGCAATGTACAGCAGGGTTTTTTTCACCGGCAAAAATGGGTTAATGTCACCCACCAATCGAACAGACGAATTTTAGAAATTTAGGTCCCTGTCACCTATGCAGAGCAGAGTTGTATACGGCAAAATGGTATGATATCACCCAAGAATGTAATAGAGGATTTTTAGAAATGTATTTCCCTGTCACCTATGCAGAGCAGGGGTTTGTATACGGCAAAAATGGTTCAATGTCACCCAAGAATGTTATAGACGATTTTTAGAAATTTAGGTCACTATCACCTATGCAGAGCAGGGGTTTTTTCATGGCAAAACTGGGTTAATGTCACCCACAAATGGAACAGACGATTTATACAAATCACCTATACAGAGCAGGGGTTTGTATATGGCAAAAATGGTTCAATGTCAACAACCAATTGAATAGACCAATTGTAGAAATGTATTGCCATGTCACCTATGCAGAGCAAGGTTTTTTTGACAGCAAAAATGGCTTAATGTCACCCAACAATGTAACTGACAAATTTTAGAAAATTATTACCCTGCCTGCTATGTAGAGCAGGGGTATAAAACAGCCAAAAATGGGTTAATGTCACCCAACAATGTAACAAAACATTTTTTGAAAATTATTGCCCTGTCTGCTATGTAGAGCAGGGGTATAAAACAGACAAAATGAGTTAATGTGACCCAACAATGGAACAGACACATTTTTGAAAATGATTGCCCTGTCTGCTATGCAGTGCAGGCCACAAAGGTACTTTATGACCCAAACAAGGTGTTTTTTTCACACACAATAAAACAGATGAATTTAAGTGTATTTCTTTCACTGTCAAAAATGCAGCACAGGCCACAAAGGTAGATATTGGCCAAAACAAGGTGTTTTTTTTTTTTTTTTCACACACAATGAAACTGAATGATTTAAATGTATTTCTTTCACTGTCAGAAATGCACCCCAGGCTGAAAAGGTACTTTCTTGCCCAAAAATTGAGTTTTTTTCACACACAATGAAACAGATGGATTTAAGTTTATTTCTTTCACTATCTGAAATGCACCACAGGCCGCAAAGGTACTTTCTGGCCAAAAAATTGTGCTTTTTTGCAGTGCATGGGTACTTTACAGAATTATTTTTTGAATATTTCACCCCCAGGGGCCCTGAACTCAAAGACGGTATTGCTTTCCCTTCCCCTGGCACATATGCAGTGCAGGTGCACTTAAAAAAATGGGTATATGTAGCCCACTGAACTACAAGAACAGGATGAAAATATTGTCCCTTGCACATTTGCAGTGCTGCTGCACTGCACTTGCACAATATAGCCGCTGACGCCCACCTAACTAACAGACAGATCCAATCTTATTTTTCTGTGTCACTGGACTCAGGGCAGGGTACAAAAATGTTGGCTATAGATCGCAGACTGAACACCAAGTGCAGATATCTTCAGATTCTTTCCTAATCTCTCCCTCACAGCATCAGCAGCATCCTACCCCTACACTAGTAAGAGCAGAGTGACGTGTGGCGCTAGGTGACTTCAGCTGATATGGAGGCTGGGTCGCATGCTGCACTTGGTAGGCATAGCTGTGATGGCTTCAAAGGGCACACATGTGAAACGCTTGTTGATTGGCTACCCTGCAGCCTTTCAACAAGCTTTATTAAATGGCCGAACTCGAACCTGAAATCTTTCACGGCAAAGTTCGGGTTCCAAAAACCCTAAAGTTTGGTACGAACCCAAACTTCACAGTTCGGGTTCGCTCAACTCTAGCAGTAAAGTCTTTTTTGAATTATTTCGGTGAAGAAAAATTTGTATTCAGCATAAGGTGTTGCACTTACTGTATTTTTTGCCCTATAAGATGCACCTGCCCATAAGACACACCTAGGTTTTTGAGGAGGAAAATAATAAAAAAAATATTTTTAACCAAAAGGTGTGCTTTTGGTGGGTTTTGAACTAATGGTGATCTGTGCATGACACTGTTATGGGGGATCTGTGGATGACGCACTGTTATGGAGGGGATCTGTGGATGACACTGCTATGGGGGGATCTGTGGATGGCACTGTTATGGGGGATCTGTGGATGGAACGGTTATGGGGGATCTGTGATTGGCACTGTTATGGGGGGATTTGTGGATGGCACTGTTATGGGGAGGGGGATCTGTGGATTGCACTGTTATGGGGAGGGGGATCTGTGGATGGCACTGTTATGGGGGCATCTGTGGATGACACTGTTATGGGGGGGATCTGTGGGTGACAGAGCTATATATGTGTCATCCACAGATCCCCCCCACAACATTGTCCCCCAATACACCGGGTCCCGCCTGCTTACAGCAGTGTTTATATCTAAACAGTAATCCTTAAGCTCTTAATAACTTTAACTAAAGTTGCGCCCTCCTGTGTATAACTCTTACCTAATCCCGAAGCAGGCAGAGCGGCCGGCAGCGTAAGGTCACTCACTCACGTCATGCACCTGCTCTGCCTGCTTCATTCATAAAGTGGGAGGAGCAGGTGCGTGACATCAGTGAGTGACATTATGCTGCCGGCCGCTCTGCCTGCTACGGGAGCTTGTTAGTAAGTTGTGATTCATGGGAGAGCGGAACTTTAGTTAAAGTTATTAAGAGGTTAAGTATTACTGGTTAGATATAAATACTGCTGTGAGTGGCGGGGCCCAGTGTAAGAGTACAGTGACTGCAGCGGGCCCGCCATGATTTGCTGGACTACAGCACCTCCTCCTTCCCAGCTGATACATCGCAGGCAGCGCTATGCAGCATCGCAGCCTGCGATGTATAAGTGTTAGCGATATAAAAATTGCAGCCTTCGCCCCATAAGACACACTGCCATTTTCCCCCTACTTTTTGGTGAAAAAAGTGCATCTTATAGGGCTAAAAATATGGTATATGCGGTAAAATCTTTTTTGAAATATTTTGGTGGAAAAAAATCTTGTATTCATCATTAAGTGCTGCACTTACTGTATTTGAGGAAAAATCTTTTTTGAATTATTTGGGTGGAAATGCAAATTTCCACCTCCTCCATTAACTTCCTCATCTCTTCATTATCAGCGGACACACTAATTTTACACCCCCCCCTAGCTATATATATAAGTGGTGCAAGCACCACCTAGGAGCGAATAAAAGAAAATGACACTACTAGCCTGTTAAAGAGAATTACAGCATGATGGGGCAATACATTTGATAGGACATATAGCAATAGTTTATAGTGCCCACATATAGCACATAGTGGAACACTGCATGATGATGAAATTGATCAGCCAGGATTCCCACAAACCAATGCCTGATGCATCAGACTTGATCATCCATGGTGCCACACCAACAATTTGACAAAAGAGACTGGTTTCTTGTGTCTACCTGCCTCAGCTACTATTCTGGTGCTGTTACCCGCCTGATGCCACACATCTGATGCCAAGTGCTCCTTCTTTCACCCACCATCTTCAGCGGGTACTGGTATTGCCACCCACCTCCACTGTATGTCACCTTGCCACTCTGTGGCCTCCTGATGCTGTTGCCACCTCCAGACTTTGTCATTGTGTAACTCTGTGGCCTACTTATGCTGCATATATATATATATATATATATATATATATATTCAAACTTTGTAGCAACCTGCTTAGTTTCGGCTGTGGATAGGGTTCCCAGCCCCGTTGATATGTATCAGATAAATCCCAGCCACAAAGTAAATAAGTTGATAGTGGTTTTATTCACAAAACATGGAAATATCGGCTTTCCTTATTCGTGCAAAGGTTTTCGGCCAACAATTCGGCCGTCATCAGGCACTATAATTATACAATTGAATATAAAGTAAATAAAATGACAGAATAACATACATATAAGACTATGTAGCTATTCCATATAGAAAATTAGAAGTAATATATACATTAAAGAATTGCCGTAACATAATATTCATAGTCCTTTTATGAAAACAAAACGAAGAAATGACGAAAATGAAAATGAAAATACAGTGGCATGTCATCTGGATATAGTTGTTAAGGTAAACCCCAAAGTTTCCTCATTGCTCCAACCTTGCGTAAATTCATGTTGTTAGGTACATCCAAAGAGGTATGCTATGTTAAAAGATCTATGCTCTCCATGGTTTGTATTCTGTCACCTTGAGCTAAACAAACTAAATAAACTGACTTACCTGTGCCGCTGGAGGGTAGTAGATGCCAGAGCGATACACCAAAGAGAAGAGGGGCATAGAAGCCGTCTGAAATAAATGGTGTGTAGAGGTTGCTGTATTCTCTCTATTTAAAGTAACCGCAGGGTCAGCAGAGCCTTGGCGTGCGTTTCAAAAGCCGGAAGTGGAAGTGTGGAACACACTGTAAGATGGTGGTGCGTTCTAAATGACCGGAAGTGCTACAGAGACGTGATCGGCAAAGAGATAGAAAAGAGTAATCGAGTCCAGAGGAACAGAGTGTATAGAGTGTATATCGAGGAACCATGGTGAATTCATAATAAAGAAAAGGATACGCTTTGCGGCACTTCACAATGAGAATATAATTTCATTTCATGGAGCCTGGAAAGAGTAACAATAGATAAATCAGAGACAGTAATGCAGTGGTAAGTTATGCAGTAATAAACAGCAATACTCTTTCCATACACTGATGAACTGTATAGTAAATGGATTATATAGCAATCATATATACATATACATACATGTCTTTTCAAGTCGGGATATATAGTTAGTGTATATCAAAGTTTAGAATATTTTGGAATTAGGGAATATGATAAATCGGATTCTCTAGTAAGTTATGTAAATATTGAAAACTAAGGTAAGGGGATAAACAGAGTATTCAAGTAAAACCCTGTATTTCGTATTCTCTATTGAGTCCTTTTGGGGTTAGTGTCTGTAGCGCATGAATCCCAAAGGCTTCCCTGTATTTGAGCATTTTGGAACGGTCTCCACCTCTCCTAGATTTCTGAATCTGTTCTATTACCTGAAACTTAAGTTGCGAAATGTTGTGTTTTGCCTCCTTAAAATGGAATGGAAGTGGTAATAGTAGATTTTCTTGCCGGATGGTGGACTTATGTTGGCAGATTCGATCCCGTATTGTTTGGGTTGTCTCCCCTACATACATCAGACCACAAGGGCATTTGATAGTATAGACTACATAGTCTGATGCACAGGTAAAAAAGCCCTGGATTTTAATTGCTTTGCCCATTTGTGGGTGTGAGATATTAGGTCCTTTCTGTAGGTTTGAACATTGTGTGCAATGTAAGCATGGGAAGGTGCCTGTTTTTTTTGTGCCCATGCTTACATTGCACACAATGTTCAAACGTACAGAAAGGACCTAATATCTCACACCCAGAAACGGGCAAAGCAATTAAAATCCAGGGCTTTTTTACCTGTGCATCAGACTATGTAGTCTATACTATCAAATGCCCTTGTGGTCTGATGTATGTAGGGGAGACAACCCAAACAATACGGGATCAAATCTGCCAACATAAGTCCACCATCCGGCGAGAAAATCTACTATTACCACTTCCATTCCATTTTAAGGAGGCAAAACACAACATTTTGCAACTTAAGTTTCAGGTAATAGAACAGATTCAGAAATCTAGGAGAGGTGGAGACCGTTCCAAAATGCTCAAATACAGGGAAGCCTTTGGGATTCATGCGCTACAGACACTAACCCCAAAAGGACTCAATAGAGAATACGAAATACAGGGTTTTACTTGAATACTCTGTTTATCCCCTTACCTTAGTTTTCAATATTTACATAACTTACTAGAGAATCCGATTTATCATATTCCCTAATTCCAAAATATTCTAAACTTTGATATAAACTAACTATATATCCCGACTTGAAAAGACATGTATGCATATATATGTATATATGATTACTATATAATCCATTTACTATACAGTTCATCAGTGTATGGAAAGAGTATTGCTGTTTATTACTGCATAACTTACCACTGCATTACTGTCTCTGATTTATCTATTGTTACTCTTTCCAGGCTCCATGAAATGAATTTATATTCTCATTGCGAAGTGCCGCAAAGCGTATCCTTTTCTTTATTGTGAATTCACCATGGTTCCTCGATATACACTCTATACACTCTGTTCCTCTGGACTCGATTACTCTTTTCTATCTCTTTGCTGATCACGTCTCTGTAGCACTCCCGGCGTTCCACTGCTCGCTCTGCTGACCCTGCGGTTACTTTAAATAGCGGGAATACAGCAACCTCTACACACCATTTATTTCAGGCGGCTTCTATGCCCCTCTTCTCTTTGGTTTATCGCTATGGCATCTACTACCCTCCAGCGGCACAGGTAAGTCAGTTTATTTAGTTTGTTTTGCTCAATGTGACAGAATACAAACCATGGAGAGCATAGATCTTTTAACATAGCATACCTCTTTGGATGTAACTAACAACTTGAATTTACGCAAGGTTGGAGCAATGAGGAAACTCTGTTTTTTACCTTAACAACTATATCCAGATGACATGCCATTGTATTTTCATTTTCATTTTCGTCATTTCTTAGTTTTGTTTTCATAAAAGTACTATGAATATTATGTTACGGCAATTCTTTAATGTATATATTACTTTTAATTTTCTATATGGAATACCTACATAGTCTTATATGTATGTTATCCTGTTATTTTATTTACGTTATATTCAATTGTATAAATTATAGTGCCTGATGAAGGCTGAATTGTTGGCCGAAAATGTTTGCACGCATAAGGAAAGCCGATATTTCCATGTTTTGTGAATAAAACCACTATCAACTTATTTACTTTGTGGCTGTGATTTATCTGCTACTTATGCTGCCGCCACCTCCAGACTATGCTATTGTGCCACTCTGTGATATAATCATGCTGCTGCCACCTCCAGACTCTGTAATTGGGTGGCTATGTGGTCGACTCATGTGGCTGCCAACTTCACACTCTGTCATTGTGCCACTCTGTGGCCTACTCATGCTACTGCCACCTCCATACTCTGTCAGTGTGTAACTCTGTTGCATACTCATCCTGCTGCCACCTCCACACGCCATCATTGTGCCATTCTGTGGCCTACTCATGCTGCTACCACCTTCACATTCTGTCATTATGCCACTCTCTGGCCTACTCATGCTACGGCCATCCCAATACTCTGTCATTATCCCACTTTGCCTCCTACTTATGCTGCTGGCCCCTCCAGACTGTCATTGTGCCATTCTGTGACCTACTCCTGCTGCTGCCACCTCCACACTCTGTCATTATGCCACTTTCTGGCCTAGTAATGCTACTGCCACCTCCATACTCTGTCATTATGCCGCTTTGCGGTTTACTTATGCTGCTGCCACCTCCAGACTGTCATTGTGCCACTCTGTGGCCTACTCATGCTGCTGCCACCTACACACTCAGTCATTATGTCACTCTGTGGCCTAGTCATGCTGCTGCCACCTCCATACTCTGTCATTGTGCCACTCTGTGTCATATTCATGCTGCTGCCACCTCCACATTCTGTCATTGTGCCTCTCTGTGGCTACTCGTGGTGATGCCACCTCCAAACTCTGTTATTGTGCCACTCTGTGGCCTACTCATGCTGCTGCCACCTCCACGCTCAGTCATTGTTCCACTCTGTTGCATACTCATGCTGCTGCCACCTCCACCTTCTGTAATTGTGCCACTCTGTGGCCTACTCATGCTGCTGCCACCTCTAGACTCTGTCATTGTGCCACTCTGTGGCCTACTCATGCTGCTGCTATTTCCACACTCTGTCATTATGCCATTCTGTGGCCTACTTATGCTGCTGCCACCTCCACTATGTAATTCTGCCACTCTGTTGCATACTCATGCTCCTGCCATCTCCACACTCTGTCATTGTGCTATTCTCTGGTCTACTAGTGCTGTTGACACCTCCAGACTCTGTCATTGTGCCACTCTTAGGCCTACTCATGATGCTGCCATTTCCATACTCTGTCATTCTGCCACTTTATGGCCTACTCATGCTGCTGCCACCTCCACACTCTGTCATTCTGCCACTCTGTGGCCTACTCATCCAGCTGCCATTTCCACACTCTGTCATTCTGCCACTCTGTAGCCCACTCATGCTGCTGCCAAGTCCACCCTCTGTCATTGTGCCACTCTTTGTATACTCCTGCTGAGGCCACCTCTAGACTCTGTTATTGTGCCACTCTGTGGTCTACTCATGCTGCTGCCACCTCCAGACTGTCATTTTGCCACTCTGTGACCTACTCATGGTGCTGCCACCTCCAGACTCTGTTATTGTGCCACTCTGTGGCCTACTCATGGTTCTGCCACGTCCACACTCTGTCTTCATTCCACTCTGTGGCCTACTCATGCTGCTGCCACCTCCACACTCTTTCATTGTGCCACTCTGTTGCATACTCATGCTGCTGCCACCTCCACCAACTGTAATTGTGCCACTCTGTGGCCTACTCATGCTGCTGCCACCTCCAGACTTTGTCAATGTGCCACTCTGTGGTCTACTCATGCTGCTGCCACCTGCACACTCTGTCATTGTGCCACTCTGTTGCATACTCATACTCCTGCCATCTCTACACTCTGTCATTGTGTCTCTCTCTTGCCTACTCATGCTGCTGTCACCTCCAGACTCTGTCATTGGGCTACTCTGTGTCATATTCATGCTTCTGCCACCTCCACACTCTGCCATTGTGCCACTCTCTGGTCTACTCATTATGCTGAAACCTCAAAACTCTGTCATTGTGCCACTCTGTGGCCTACTCATGCTGTTAACACTTCCATACTTTGTCATTCTGCCACTCTGTGGCTACTCATGGTGCTGCCACCTCCAGATTCTGTTATTGTGCCTCTCTGTGGCCTACTCATGCTGCTGCCACCTCCACACTCTGTCATTGTTCCATATGTGGCCTACTCATGCTGCTGCCACCTCCACACTCTGTCATTGCGCTACTCTGTTGCATACTCATGCTGCTGCCACCTCCACGCTCTGTCATTATGCCATTCTGTGGCCTACTTATGCTGCTGCCACCTCCACTATGTAATTCTGCCACTCTGTTGCATACTCATGCTCCTGCCATCTCCACACTCTGTCATTGTGACACTCTCTGGTCTACTATTGCTGTTGACACCTCCAGACTCTGTCATATATTATTAGACTCTATCATTGTGTCATTCTCTGGTCTACTCATGCTGTTGACACCTCCAGACTTTGTCATTGTGCCACTCTTTGACCTACTTGTGCTGCTGCCATCTCCACACTCTGTCATTGTGGCACTTTTTGGCCGTCTCATGCTGCTGCCATCTCCACCCTCTGTCATTCTGCCACTCTGTGGCCTACTCATGCTGCTGCGACCTCCAGACTCTGTCATTGTTCCACTCTGTGGCCTACTGATTCTTCTGCCACCTTCACACTCTGTCATTGTGCCACTCTGTTGCATACTCATGCTGCTGCCTCCTCCACCCTCTTTCATTGTGCCACTCTCTGTATACTCATGCTGCAGCCACCTCCAGACTGTCATTGTGCCACTCTGTGACCTACTCATGCTGCTATCACCTCTACACTCATTTATTATGCCACTCTGTGGCCTACTCATGCTGCTGCCACCTCCACACTCTGTCATTGTGCCAATGCAGATGTATGCTCCCAGAAAGTGGCATATGGATATATGCATGTATATGGATGTGCTCCAAGCATCCATATGTATATATATATATATATATATATATATATATTATAGCCCCAAATATATATTTGATGTATGCATGTATATGGATGTGCCCCAAGCATCCATATACATGTATATTATATATGATGCCCCCTGATTCACCTGAAACCAGAGGTATCAGTGTGAATGTGCCCCAAGCATTCACACGGATACCATCTGGTTAATTGCATCAGGATGACTGGACAAGAGTCCGGTCATCCTGGATGCTTCAAAGAACTCCGATTCAATAGAATCGGAGTCCTTTGTAGTAATTATCTCCAGCGCTGCTGGAGATAATTATGCATGATAGGAATAGGGGAGAAACCTCCCCTCCTCCTATTATACACATTCCGGCAGCGCGATTACTATCGCGCTGCCTGGAATGCAAAGTGATACAAGCGGGAGATCAAAGGATTCTCCCGCCTGCTAGCACATAGCGCGGCCCCGCTGTGCGCGTGCTGGGATGCGCGGGCTGGCGCGGTGACGTCATATCGCCGCGCCGGCCCACGTGTCCCTGCCTGTGACGCGCATGCGCGCGCCTCAGCGCGGCCGGCGCGGGAGTGCGGGCTGCTGGATATAAATATCCAGCAGCCCGGAACTGGGGTCAGAAGCCTGCCGCCCGGACAAGAAGGACCCCCCTAGAGACGAGCAACCCCTGGACATCGAGCATATTAAGTATCTCTATTAACCCCCTACAAGCCCTACCACTAACCCACCAACGATTAACCCCCTAAAAACCCTACCACTATCCCACCAACGAATACCCCCTTAACCATTATACCCCCTTAACCCTTCACTGCCCACTGCCCACTACCCCACCAACGCTATACCCCCTAAACCCTTCATTACCCACTATCCTCTGCAACAAACTTTAATTTCACACCTCAAAATTCAATATTCTAAAATAAAAATGTCATGCCTTTTAAACTGTACAAACAAAGAGGAATTCTGCAATCCACAAGATATTTCTAACTAATTTAGGGACTGTTATTTAAATCTAAGCAACAAAAAGCATCCTCTGAAAAGATATCTAACACTTTCTACAATAACTTTTTGCAGGGGAGACACTAGGCTACCACCTCCAGGAGTAGTCTCGGAGTAGTTGACAGTTGATCCGTGGGGGTCAGGGACACCCGTGGAAAATGTTGAGGGATAAGACAAAACTGTAGGCAAGGATATGCCAATGTCAGATCAGTTAGAGTTGGCACAAATCTATAAAATGAGTTCAGGGCAGGCAGCAAAGGGTCAGTATAGTAATCAGGAACAAGTTAACTCAGACAGTGGAAGATCATAGTCAGGGAATGTGCAGAGGTCAGTAAATGGGTAGACTAACAGAATAGCACACCTTTGAAGGGAAATTGCAGGAACTACAACATACTGCTCAGGCTTTTCACTTTGCTTGTCTATCTATCCATCTCTTTTTTTTTTTTATTTCTATGTTTTAAAAATGACCCTCATAGTCTTATGAGACTGTACACAAACCAATAAGGACCCTTGGTTGTGATTAGGGATGAGCAAATAGACTTTGAATGTTTCAATATTACATGTTTCAATATTACATTGCCAACATGACAGTTTAACAGTTAGCCAGTAATATACACACTAATAACAATCCACTTGGAAATAACTGATGAATAAAAAATAATTTTAAATATTAATATTTCAAATGCACACATATAAGGTTTGCATAAGTTACCAGTCACACATTTACTTGTTTTTAGTGTTGAGCGAACAGTTCGAGAATAGTTCGGGTTTGTACCGAATTTTGGGGTGTTCGGGAAACGGACCCGAACATTTTCAAAAACGTTTGGGTTCGTTGTTCGGCGATTACTTCCCGCTTTCTGAAGGTCTGCACAGCAGCCAATCAGCTAGCGTTTTACTTCTTGCCCTAAGAGCCCATCACAGCCATACCTACTAATGGCATGGCTGTGATTGACCAAGTACAGCATGTGACCCAGCCTCTATTTAAGCTGGAGTCACGTAGCGCCGCACGTCACACTGCTCTGATTAGTGAAGGGAGAGGACGCAGCTGCTGTGAGGGCGAGATTAGGCAGGAAAAAGTCAGCAAAAGCACCTAATGAAGTGATCGATCTACAGCTGTGAATGATTGAACTTCTGCTAGTTACTTGCTCACTGGTTTTTAGGTTGCACAGAACGTTTTTCTGTCACTTATTTTCTGGGGTGATCGGCCGCCATTTTGTGACTTGTGGTGCATCACAAGAAGCTGCCACCAAGTCCATCAATCCATCAATACTAGTTTTTTTTTTTTGCTATATCCTACATCAGGGGCTTGGCTGTGCTAATTGTCACCCCTAGAAACTCAGGATAGCAATTTCTATATTTTATTAAGGGGTTAAATACAATTGCCCAAATACCAATCCCCTAAATCTGGTGTTCCAGCTTTGGCTAGCCAAGTATAATACTGTCTGCTGTCTGGCAAAGGATAGATTATTTTCTGTGGTGAAATTCTATTGCCAAAAAAGCAATACCATAAATCTGGTGTCACAGCTGTGGCTGGCAAACTATAATAGTGTCCGCAAAAACATATATTTTGTTCTGGGGTGAAATTCAATTGCCAAAATAGCAATACTATAAATCAGTGGTTTCAGCTGTGGCTGGCCAAGTTTCATAGTGTCCTGCAAATTATATATTTTGTTCTGGGGTGAAATTCAATTGCCAAAATAGCAAAAACATAAATCAGTGGTTTCAGCTGTGGCTGGCCAAGTTTCATAGTGTCCGCAAAAACATATATTTTGTTCTGGGGTGAAATTCAATTGCCAAAATAGCAATACCATAAATCAGTGGTTTCAGCTGTGGCTGGCCAAGTTTCATAGTGTCCTGCAAATTATATATTTTGTTCTGGGGTGAAATTCAATTGCCAAAATAGCAATACCATAAATCTGGTGTCACAGCTGTGGATGGCAAAGTATAATAGTGTCTGCCAAAACATATATTTTGTTCTGGGGTGAAATTCAATTGCCAAAATAGCAATACCATAAATCAGTGGTTTCAGCTGTGGCTGGCCAAATTTCATAGTGTCCTGCAAAGGATATATTTTGTTCTGGGGTGAAATTCAATTGCCAAAATAGAAATACCCTGAATCTGCTGTTCCAGCTGTTTCAGGCCTAGTTTCAATCTGTCTGTAACAGGGTATATTTTGTTCTGGGGTGAAATTCAATTGCCAAAATAGCAATACCATAAATCAGTGGTTTCAGCTGTGTCTGGCCAAGTTTCATAGTGTCCTGCAAATTATATATTTTGTTCTGGGGTGAAATTCAATTGCCAAAATAGCAATACCATAAATCAGTGGTTTCAGCTGTGTCTGGCCAAGTTTCATAGTGTCCTGCAAATTATATATTTTGTTCTGGGGTGAAATTCAATTGCCAAAATAGCAATACCATAAATCAGTGGTTTCAGCTGTGTCTGGCCAAGTTTCATAGTGTCCTGCAAATTATATATTTTTTGTTCTGAGGTGAAATTCAATTGCCAAAATAGCAATACAATAAATCAGTGGCTTCAGCTGTGGCTGGCCAAGTTTCATAGTGTCCTGCAAAGGATATATTTTATTCTGGGGTGAAATTCAATTGCCAAAATAGCAATACCCTGAATCTGGTGATCCAGCTGTTGCAGGCGAAGTGTAAATCTGTCCATAAAAGGATACCTCTTATCCAGGGCCGCAATACTAGCCCTAAAAGAGATATTCCCCTAAATCAGTGGTTACTGCTGTTCCTGGATTAGTGTAATACGCTACATAAATAAATAGGCAGATAGTGTTAGGTGCCTGTAAAAAAAGGCCTGAATTTGAAATCAATACATTGGGCCAAATATTTTTTTTCTTATTGTGGTGCTTGGTGAACGGTAACAATGAGGAAAACATCTAGTAAGGGACGCGGACGCGGTCGTGGTGGTGTTAGTGGACCCTCTGGTGCTGGGAGAGGACGTGGCCATTCTGTCCACAGCCACACGTCCTAGTGAACCAACTACCTCAGGATCCAGTACCCGCCAGAATTTACAGCGATATTTGGTGGGGCCCAATGCCGTTCTAAGGATGGTAAGGCTTGAGCAGGTACAGGCGCTAGTCAATTGGGTGGCCGACAGTGGATCCAGCATGTTCACAACATTATCTCCCACCCAGTCTTCTGCAGAAAGCGCACAGGTGGCGCCTGAAAACCAAGCCCATCAGTCTGTCACATCACCCCCATGCATATCAGGTAAACTGTCTGAGCCTCAAGTTATGCAGCAGTCTCTTATGCTGTTTGAAGACTCTGCTGGCAGGGTTTCCCGAAGGGAATCCACCTAGCTCTTCCCCAGTGGTGGAAGACATAGAATGCACTGATGCACAACCACTTATGTTTCCTGATGATGAGGACATGGGAATACCACCTCATCGGAGTCCGCACGTCTGTGATGATGACGAAACACAGGTGCCAACTGCTGCGTCTTTCTGCAGTGTGAAGACCGAACAGGAGATCAGGGAGGAAGACTGTGTGGAAGACGATGCAGGGAACGATGAGGTCCTAGACCCCACATGGAATGAAGGTCGTGCCACTGACTTTCATAGTTCAGAGGAAGACTCAGTGGTGAGACCGAGCCAACAGCGTAGCAAAAGAGGGAGCAGGGGGCAAAAGCAGACCAGCCGCCTTCAAGAGAGTTCCCCTGCTACTGGCCACCGCCACCAGGGATCGAGCACCCCAAGGGCAGCTTCAAGGGGTTCCCTGGCATGGCACTTCTTTAAACAATGTGCTGATGACAAGACCCGAGTGGTTTGCACGCTGTGCCATCAGATCGTGAAGTGAGGCATTAACGTTCTGAACCTTAGCACAACCTGCATGACCAGGCATCTACATGCAAAGCATGAACTGCAGTGGAGTAAACACCTTAAAAACAAGGAACTCACTCAGGCTCCACCTGCTCCCTCTCCTGCTGTTGCCTCGGCCTGTTCCTCCCCCTCGGGAGGAACGTTGGCACCTGCAGCCCACCGAACAGAGGATGTGCCACCGACACCACCACCTGTGTCACCAAGCATCTCCACCATGTCACACGGCAGCGTTCAGCTCTCCATCTCACAAACCTTGGAGAGAAAGCGTAAATTCCCACCTAGCCACCCTCGAGCCTTGGGCCTGAATGCCAGCATTTCTAAACTACTGGCCTTGGAAATGCTGTCATTCGGCTGGTGGACACAGACAGCTTCAAACAGCTGATGGCCATGGCTGTCCCCCAGTATGTGGTTCCCAGCCTCCACTACTTCTCCAAGACAACCGTGCCTTCCCTGCACAACCAAGCAGGGCCAGGGACGCTATATCTCCCTAACTGCACACTGGGTAAATGTAGTGGCGGCTGGGCCCCAGGCGGAGAGTTCCTTGGCGCACATCCTTCCATCGCCAAGGATCTCAGGGCATCATTCTTTGCCTCCTGTAGCCGCCTCCTCCTACTCGGCTTCCTCCTCCTCTGCTTCCACCAGCTCATCCAGTCGGCCACACACCTTCACCACCAACTTCAGCACAGCCCGGGGTAAACGTCAGCAGGCCATTTTGGAACTCATATGTTTGGGAGTCAGGCCCCACACCGCGCAGGAGTTGTGGCCGGGTATTAAACAACAGACCGATGAGTGGTTTCTGCTGGTGGGCCTCAAGCCCGGCCTGGTGGTGTACAATAAAGGGCGAAATCTCGTCGCAGCTCTGGGACTAGCCGGTTTGACGCACATCCCTTGCTTGGCGCATGTGTTGAATTTGGTGGTGCAGAAGTTCATTCACAACTACCCCGACATGTCAGAGCTGCTGCATAAAGTGCGGGCCGTCTGTGCGCGCATCCGGCGTTCACGTCCTGCCGCTGCTCGCCTGTCTGCGCTACAGCGTAACTTTTGCCTTCCCGCTCAACGCCTCATATGCGACGTGCCCACCAGGTGGAACTCCACCTTGCACATGCTGGAGAGACTGTGCGAGCAGCAGCAGGCCATAGTGGAGTTTCAGCAGCAGCACGCACGCGTCAGTCGCACTGCGGAACAGCACCACTTCACCACCAATGATTGGGCCTCCATGCGAGACCTGTGTGCCCTGTTGCTCTGTTTCGAGTATGCACCAACATGGCCAGTGGCGATGACACCATTATCAGTGTTACAATACCACTTCTATGTCTCCTTGAGAAAACACTTAGGGCGATGATGGAAGACGAGGGGGCCCAGGAGGAGGAGGAGGATGAGGGGTCATTTTTAGCACTTTCAGGCCAGTCTGTTAGAAGTGGCTCAGAGGGAGGTTTTTTGCAACAGCAGAGGCCAGGTACAAATGTGGCCAGCCAGGGCCCACTACTGGAGGATGAGGAGGATGAGGAGGAGGTCGAGGAGGATGAGGTTGAAGCAGGTTCACAGTGGGGTGGCACCCGACACAGCTCAGGCCCATCACTGGTGCGTGGCTGGGGGGATACAGAGGATGATGACGATACGCCTCCCACAGAGGACAGCTTGTCCTTACCTCTGGGGAGCCTGGCACACACGAGCGACTACATGCTGCAGTGCCTGCGCAACGACAGCAGAGTTGCGCACATTTTAACGTGTGCGGACTACTGGGTTGCCACCCTGCTGGATCCCCGGTACAAAGACAGTGTGCCCACTTTACTTCCTGCACTGGAGCGTGATAGGAAGATGCGCGAGCACAAGCGCACGCTGGTAGATGCGCTCCTGAGAGCATTCCCAAATGTCACAGGGGAACAGGTGGAAGCCCAAAGAGAAGGCAGAGGAGGAGCAAGAGGTCTCCAACGCAGCTGTGTCACGGCCAGCTCCTCTGAGGGCAGGGTTAGCATGGCAGAAATGTGGAAAAGTTTTGTCTCCACGCCACAGCTAACTGCACCACCACCTGATACGGAACGTGATAGCAGGAGGCAACATTTCACTAACATGGTTAAACAGTACCTGTGCACACCCCTCCACGTACTGACTGATGGTTCGGCCCCATTCAACTTCTGGGTCTCCAAATTGACAACGTGGCCAGAGTTAGCATTTTATGCCTTGGAGGTGCTGGCCTGCTCGGCCGCCAGCATTTTGTCTGAACGAGTATTCAGCATGGCAGGGGGCGTCATTACTGACAAACGCAGCCGCCTGTCCACAGCCAAGGTGGACAAGATGACGTTCATAAAAATGAACCAGGCATGGATCCCACAGGACCTGTGCCTCCCTTGTGCAGAATAGACATTTATAACTGCCTCCCCCTCAACCATGTATTCTTGTACTCCGGGGCACTTCTTTATTGAATCCTCATTTTTTTTTACTTTACCATGACCTTGTGGTGCAACCCAAAGTTGAATGAACCTCTCCTCTGTCTGGGTGCTGGGGCCGAAATAAGTGAAAGGGGCCTTCTCCAGTGGTGGGTGATATGACGACGTATTCCTTGCTGTGGGACCTCTCTCCTCTGTCTGGGTGCTGGTTCTGAAATAACTGAAAGTGTCCTACTCCAGTGGTGGGTGATATGACGCATGATTCCTTGCTGTGGGACCTCTCTCCTCTGTCTGGGTGCTGGGCCGAAATAACTGAAAATGGCCTTCTCCAGTGGTGGGTGATATGACGATTGATTCTTTGCTGGGCGACCTCTCTCCTCTGTTTGGGTGCTGGGGCCGAAATAACTGAAAGTGGCCTTCTCCAGTGTTGAGTGATATGACGCATGATTCCTTGCTGTGGGAC
Source organism: Bufotes viridis (assembly GCA_033119425.1). Classification (NCBI taxonomy): domain Eukaryota; kingdom Metazoa; phylum Chordata; class Amphibia; order Anura; family Bufonidae; genus Bufotes; species Bufotes viridis. The sequence continues at coordinate 254,331,345 of CM065593.1, forward strand.
CTCTCTCCTCTGTCTGGGTGCTGGGGCCGAAATAACTGAAAGTGGCCTTCTCCAGTGTTGAGTGATATGACGCATGATTCCTTGCAGTGGGACCTCTCTCCTCTGTCTGGGTGCTGGTTCTGAAATAACTGAAAGTGTCCTACTCCAGTGGTGGGTGATATGACGCATGATTCCTTGCTGTGGGACCTCTCTCCTCTGTCTGGGTGCTGGGCCGAAATAACTGAAAATGGCCTTCTCCAGTGGTGTGTGATATGACGATTGATTCTTTGCTGGGCGACCTCTCTCCTCTGTCTGGGTGCTGGGGCCGAAATAACTGAAAGTGGCCTTCTCCAGTGGTGGGTGATATGACGCATGATTCCTTGCTGTGGGACCTCTCTCATCTGTCTGGGTGCTGGGGCCGAAATAACTGAAAGTGGCCTTCTCCAGTGTTGAGTGATATGACGCATGATTCCTTGCTGTGGGACCTCTATCCAATTGATATTGGTTAATTTTTATTTATTTTATTTTATTTTAAATTATTTCCCTATCCACATTTGTGTGCAGTGGATTTACCTACATTTTGCTGCCTTTTGCAGCCCTCTAGCCTTTTCCTGGACTATTTTACAGCCTTTTTAGTGCCTAAAAGTTCGGGTCCCCATTGACTTCAATGGGATTCGGGTTCGGGATAAAGTTCGGGTCGAGTTCGGATCCCGAACCCGAACATTTTCGGGAAGTTCGGCCGAACTTCCCGAACCCGAACTTCCAGGTGTTCGCTCATCTCTACTTCTTTTGTTCCATGCTGTCTAAGATCCCAAAAATAATTAACTGAAAACAAAATAAAAGTTACACAATAAATCATCCTCCAGTATCACAAGGCCTGTTTAGATCCTGCAAATAAGAAAAACATAAGGTTTTATTTGATATTTTGGCCAAAATGTGCAAGATCACAACTAGTTATGAGCGAATAGACTTCGGATGAAACATCCGAAGTTATTTTGCATAAAACTTTGTTCTAACTCCATACTCCTCTTCATCACTTAAATCTGAGTCAAAGGACATTTCCAAATCGCTGTCCCCATTCTGGAGCTCCATACAGTATTAGCCCCCAGAAACCCAAATATAGAAAAAATACTTCAAATTTTTTTTCAACCTTTCACATGTTGTTCTAGGAGGCTTGTGATGCCTAAATCAGTGTTTTTTTATTTTGACATTTTAGTAACTTTTATGGAGGATGTTGTAAAATTGCAACACTGGGTCTGTAAGGTAGCAGAATTTCAGTAATATCACTCACACTCACACACATGTAAGGAGGAACAATTAAAAGTATATTTGTACTTTTCAGCTTATAAATACCCACATTAGTTTATGTATGTATCTACACAATAAGAATAGTATAATATATTATTATCAATTTAATTCAAAAAATGAGTATCATATTTAAAAAAACACTGGATCCAGACTATATGTCCAAATCATGCTTGTTTTATTTGTTGATTTATTCAATCATGGTAGTTCCAAAAACAGTTATTTTGCTCTGAAAAGCAGAGGCGAACATAGCACTTCCTGCACAGTGCCGGCACCGTACTCTATCAGCTTTGATGGAAAAATACCCAATCATGTCCTTGCAAACTTCCTTTGGAGGGTGTGCATTTGACTTTTTGGCTGTCTTGGCAGCTGAAAAACCTCCATCATCTGTATACTGCCTCTTTTGGGAAGTCAAGGGACCCCCCCTGGATGAAACTGGTCTTTCAGATGGTCGCCCTCGCTTTGGCACTGATACAGCCATGTTGATCAGGATGTCCAAAGCTTTGCAGTCTCTTTTGTACATAAGCCATGTATTGATCACAGCTAGGACAATGGTGTGCCAGAAGATGTAAAGGTACCAGCGGCAGGACTTCAGTGAAAACTTGTATTTTGCTGCAAATGAGTCTAACAAATCCACTCCGCCCATGAATTTGTTATAGGCAGCCTCTCAACTTCAACAAATTTTTGGGCAGTTTTGTTCCAGCGTTGAATCTTTTCCACAGGTTGTGGGCCAGCAAAGGATGACACAGGTATAACCTGCCTGTTGTCGAACCATTTCACAGCACAAATGTTGTGGTTTGACTACACTCTGACATCAAAGCTTCCTCTCCCCTTTTTCTTCAAGCTTTTCTCATCCTCAGGATTACAGTTGGGAAGGCACACTTGTCTGGCTATTCCTGTGTAATGAATTCGACAATCCAGCAGCCTAACAATCAATGGGATGCTGGTGAAAAAGTTGTCTGCATAGATCTTGTAGTTGTGACCATGTGGAAGCATGGAAACAAGTTTCATCACAACATCCCCTGATAGTCCAAGTTCAGATCTTGGCCGTGTTCCATTCACACTGCCTTGGTATACATCAAAATCACAACGTATACCAGAGATTCCAGTCCTTACCCACAGCTTGAACCCCATGGGTTTGGTTTGCCACGCATGTACTGTTTGATGCTGCTGAATTTGCCCCTGAAAGGGACCATCATTTCATCAACAGAGTTATGTTCTTCAGGGACCACCTTTAGGCATATCTCTCTGAAAGCATCAAGCCATGGTCTGTGTTTCCAGAGTCTGTCTGTGTTTTGTTCCATCTCAGACAAGGTTAGATTGTTCACAAAATGTAATGGTGTCAACAGAGACTGGAATCTGTTTTGTACCATTACATCGGAGACAGGACTGTATCTTGTGTCTGCTTCCCAGTACATGCGGACTCCAGGCATTTGGACAAGACCCATCTTCAGATACATGCCAATCATCTGCTCTATTTCCTTTGTGTTTGTGTTTATGGATGATCCTTTCTTCTGAAAACTGTACTGATTGGTGTTATCTGCCAGAGAGTTGATCATGTCTTCTGTCACAAACTTCTGAAAGTACTCCAGTGGTGTGCAGAGGGATTGAAAACCATTACTGACATCCTGACCAGAAAAATCAGTACTGGGACTGATGAACTTCTTTTTTAGCCATCGATACCTGTCACGGGGCATGGTCTGGGCATCAGGATGCACTGCCTCTGTTGGGGTGATGTGAACATCAGAAGTTAGGTGGTCATTGGGAAATTTATTTTCCTTGTCCACTTCACAGATAACTCCATACTCCTCTTCATCACTTAAATCTGAGTCAAAGGACATTTCCAAATCGCTGTCCCCATTCTGGATGCGCTCAATAACATCCTGCACACTGTACATGATTTGGCCCTTCTTAGTATTAGACATTCTGAAAGTTAAAATAACAAATTATTTTCCAAGCTAATTGCAATGCAAATGAACTGTAATTATGCCAACACAAAAGATTCACATGTTCCTAAAATTTCACACATCTCCACAACTCTTATAAGGTAGACCTTTTGTTCAATTAGCAGGCACCCGGGTTGTATGACTTCATGGCCAGATAAACAGGCCTATTTACATATTCAACCATCCAATAGTGTTGCAGAACTGAACAATAGGACCTATTAGTAATGTACATGAGTTTTTTAAAATAAGAAAATGGGGGAGGGTTTATTTTTGTGGCCTTAAATGTGATGTTGTAATATTACAACACTGGGTCTCTGGGGGTTAGAATGTATTGGCTCTGATGAGCCAAAGTTATTGCTTTGCGAAGTCTGGCAAGACATCGCACAATAACTTCATAAATTAATTTGTACTGTAAAAAAAACATTTCCCGAACTCGGGTTCGGTTCCAAGGTACCACATGCATGTTTCATCCAAAGTCGATTCGTTCAAAACTAGTTGTGATCTTGCAAATTTTGCCCAAAATATCAAATAAAGCCTCATGTTTTTCTTATTTGCAGGATTTAAACAGGCCTTGTGATACTGGAGGATGATTTATTTTGTAACTTTTATTTTGTTTTCAGTTTATTGTTTTGGGATATTAGACAGCATGGAACAAAACAAGTAAATGTGTGACTGGTAACTTATATAGAAACCTTATATGTGTGAATTTGAAATATTAATATTTAAAATTATTTTTATTCATCAGTTATTTCCAAGTGGATTGGTATTATTGTGTATATTACTGGCTAACTATTAAACTGTCATGTTGGCGATGTAATATTGTGCAAATATGAGCCATATCTTACTTCGTACTGTCATTGGTTAGACGGCTTCATTATAAATATTGCATGTGAAATATTTCTTAACAGATTTTAAGCCTTTTGATAATTGATACTTTATTCTTTCGGGTCAGGTCTAATTAGGTTTCATGTCACTCAAAGAAATGTGATACTCTTTATGGCCATTAAACAGCTCTGCAGTGAGAAAAACTGTGCAAGCAGATGTGCAGAAAGTTCTTACAATGGTGGCTAACACATTTTGTTTCTTATAAAAGCTACATAAAATAATCATATTTGGCCTAAATGCAGAACAAAAATTGTCTGTGGTGTGATCTGAACATCTTAACAATTAAATAAAAGGAAATGATTCCAAAGCACAAACTATTTATGTCCTGTTCAACTTTTATTTCCATGACAAATTATATTACAGTGACTTACTTGTGATTGAAACATTAACAAATGAATGTTTGCATTGCTTAACATAAAATTCATACCAAATGTCCCATTTTATATAGAAAAAGCAGAGGGAGATTTAGCATCCATCTGTTGCAAATGTCAGAACCAGATTGCACTCAAATAATTTAGCACTAAGGTCTCTATGAAGTTGCTGGGATATGTATGAAAAACTGTGCTTTTATTTACTTTCATTTTGACAGTTACATTTCGATTCATGTAAAGAATGTTTTTTTGGGTTAGCGTTACAATGGAAGTAATAAATAGCAGAGGATACTACAGATGGATGTTGTGATGCCATGTGCATACATTTTTCCTGTGCATCTGTTTACAACGATTCTTCAGTATGTAAACTTTACTAAAAATGTACTTTGTTTATGAAAAAGATGAGATTTGTTCAACAAAAGTTGCATAAATTTATAAATTAATTTTGCACTTTCAAAAATACATTTTGCCTATTTAAAGCATTAAAATGTAAATTCACATTTAAGTATCATATTACACATTATACAGTGATATATGTATTCTTACTTTAGAAAATAAAACATACCATGTATTTAGAAGTGTTCAGACTTTTCATCACTTTTTCACATGTTATTATATTTCGAGCTTGTGATAAAATAAACATTTTTAGAAATCAGGTCATCTGTGAGATGTTTGTACACCTTGATTAAGGTCCACTTGTGGTAAATTCAGTTGATCAGACATGATTTCAAAAAATACCCCCCTGTCTATATAAGATCTTGTAGCTGACAATGCATGTCAGAGCAAAAACAAAGCCATTAAGAGGAGGAAAGAACCTCTTGAAGAGCACAGAAACATAATCTTGTGGATGCACGGACCTGGAAAAGGGTACAAAAAATGTTTCCAGTAGCACAGTGGCCTCAGTAATTCTTAGATTGATAAACTTTGTGACAGTCAAGACTCTTCCTAGAGCTGACCACCCCACCAAACTAAGTAATTTTAGTGGTGTAGGAGGGCCTTGGTAAAAGTGCTAACTAAGAACCCAATGGTCACTATAGATGAGATTGAAACATCCTGTGTACAGATGGAAGAAACCCCCATAAGGTTAACCGCCCCTGAGGAAGCCATTGGAGCGAAACCCGGGTCGGGCGTTTTCTGGACCGTCACTTTTTAATTGTCTTATGCTGTTTTATACCACTGAATTGTGAGTATAATAAACCTTTATTTATACAAGAACACCAGCGGTGCTTCACTATCTCTGGTCCTTGGTCTATAATTACAGAGACTCGGCGTCCCACGTGGAAGATTCAAATGATAGAAGCTACATGTGATATGCTGTTTTGACGAGTCCGTCTGTGAGTAGATTTTCACCTTTTTCTGCCAAGAGGTTGATGGTGCTACTCTATCAGTGATTTTATTCACAGGTTGCACCACTGTACAAGGAGAGATATATGCGAAATCTGGAAGCACCCGAATACCGCATTCAGTGTGAACGAACACTTAAGTACATCTGAGCAGCGCAGTCCTTTTCTATTTTGTATTTACTGTGGTGTTTTTGCCCACTACACTTGGGACTTGCGGCGCCAACTTCAGTGATCCTACAATAATTTTGGACTTTCTATCCTTTGACTATATTAACAAATGAATGTTTGCATTGCTTAACATAAAATTCATACCAAATGTCCCATTTTATATAGAAAAAGCAGAGGGAGATTTAGCATCCATCTGTTGCAAATGTCAGAACCAGATTGCACTCAAATAATTTAGCACTAAGGTCTCTATGAAGTTGCTGGGATATGTATGAAAAACTGTGCTTTTATTTACTTTCATTTTGACAGTTACATTTCGATTCATGTAAAGAATGTTTTTTGGGTTAGCGTTACAATGGAAGTAATAAATAGCAGAGGATACTACAGATGGATGTTGTGATGCCATGTGCATACATTTTTCCTGTGCATCTGTTTACAACGATTCTTCAGTATGTAAACTTTACTAAAAATGTACTTTGTTTATGAAAAAGATGAGATTTGTTCAACAAAAGTTGCATAAATTTATAAATTAATTTTGCACTTTCAAAAATACATTTTGCCTATTTAAAGCATTAAAATGTAAATTCACATTTAAGTATCATATTACACATTATACAGTGATATATGTATTCTTACTTTAGAAAATAAAACATACCATGTATTTAGAAGTGTTCAGACTTTTCATCACTTTTTCACATGTTATTATATTTCGACCTTGTGATAAAATAAAAATTTTAAAAATCAGGTCATCTGTGAGATGTTTGTACACCTTGATTAAGGTCCACTTGTGGTAAATTCAGTTGATCAGACATGATTTCAAAAAATACCCCCCTGTCTATATAAGATCTTGTAGCTGACAATGCATGTCAGAGCAAAAACAAAGCCATTAAGAGGAGGAAAGAACCTCTTGAAGAGCACAGAAACATAATCTTGTGGATGCACGGACCTGGAAAAGGGTACAAAAAATGTTTCCAGTAGCACAGTGGCCTCAGTAATTCTTAGATTGATAAACTTTGTGACAGTCAAGACTCTTCCTAGAGCTGACCACCCCACCAAACTAAGTAATTTGAGTGGTGTAGGAGGGCCTTGGTAAAAGTGCTAACTAAGAACCCAATGGTCACTATAGATGAGATTGAAACATCCTGTGTACAGATGGAAGAAACCCCCATAAGGTTAACCATTATTGGAGTACTCCACCAATCTGGGCGCTTTATGGCAGAGTGGTCATAATGATGCCTCTCTTCAGTAAAAGACACAGGAAAGCCCACCTGGATTCTTAAGCCTTTATTACACCTCAAAATTCCATATTGATGATGATAAACAACCAAATTGTTTGCGAGTCGTTAGCAATCAAATTTGATATTATTAGACATCACAATTGTCATTAGATTAGACGGGAATAAAATCCCTGTGTTCTTGTTACTCATTTACTTTCTAGGTCTATCACACTTTCAGATGATTGCTTATGGAGGTGTGTTACTACCAAAAGTTTCAAACAGCACCTCCTGTGCAGTCATTAATGAGCGGTAAACAACTTTCTAGAAGTGCACAATGAGCAAAATGCGGAAAGATCACGTTCTCCAAGAATCCAATGATGTTATGATTATTTAAAACTAATACATCTAACGATTATTGCTTGATTCCAAATGATATAATGAATGTTTGTATAATTGTTGCTTAGTATAATAGGGCCTTTAGACTATGAGAGACAACATTCTTTGGTTTGATAAAACTAAGGTTGAACTTTTTGGTTTCAATTCTAAGAAAAAATGTTTGAATAAAACTAGGCCCTGCTCATTACCTACTCAATACGATCCCTACAGTCAAAGGTTCGCCTTCCAACAAGACAATGACTATAAACAACACAGCAAGGACAATACAGAAGTGACTTAGGGACAACTCTGTAAATGTCGTTGAGTGGTCAAGCCAGAGCCCTGAATTCAACAAGATCAAACATCTCTGGAGAGATCTGTAAATGTCTATCCACCAACAGTCCTAATCCAACCTGACAATGCTTTACCCTCAGTTCACACTTTAGCGTTTTTACGTGCGTTCGAACGCGCATAAAAACGCACAACTGTACAGTACCCATGCATTCCTATGGGCCTGGTTCACACTTGCGCGTTTTTATGTGCGTTCGAACGCGCGTAAAAACGGCCGACGCAAAAGCAAGTATGTTTGCGTTTTTTGGCCCGTTTAACGCGCGTCCCCATAAACAGAGTTTAATAGGGACGCGCGTTAAAGGCGCAATTCCTATTTTGTGCAGCGCGATTTAATTTGCACGTTAAAAACGCGCGAATTAAACGCGCTGCACGAACGCCCAGGTCTGAACCCAGTGTTAGAGCAGGGGTAATCAACTTCTTTTTGTAAAAGTCCACATAATTGGATCTGCTGTGAGGTGGAGGTCCAGACTAAACACCAACAGGTGCAGGTACCGCACACAGATAGGGGCCAATTTACAGACTCTGGGGGCACTCTGCTGTTATTGCTGCCATTGTACAGAGGGAATATGACCACTCACTGACTATGGGGGCACTCTGCTGTTATTGATGCTGCTATAGTAGAGAAGGACTCTGAATACTCAGTGATTGTTAGGACAATCTGATTACTCACTGATTATGGGGGCACTCTGACTACTCACTGACTATGGGGGCATAGTTTTATGAGGGGTTTAGTGTTTGTGTGGAAGGGGCATATAGATGAAACAGCTCAGGCAAGCTGATACAGGTCATACACACAAGGCGATTGTCCACACTCCTATCTGCCTCAGCTTTGCCCACAGATAACACAGTGCAGATTTTTGGTGGCAGCACATGTCCAAATGTATTACAAATGAGGGAAGCCTCCTCCTCCAGTGCTGGATAGACATCCTCTCCTCTGCAGTCCTGACCTGGTGGACACACTGAACTCTACTCCTTCCTGTACTGGACAGCCGTCCTCTTCACTGCAGCCCTATCCTGGTGGAGACACTGATCTCTCCTCTGCCCAGTGCTGGACAGCCGTCCTCTTCACGGCAGCCCTGACCTGGTATAGAAACTGACCTCTCCTCCTCCCCCAGTGCTGGACAGCTATCCTCTCCCCTGCAGCCCTGATCTGGTGCAGACACTGACCTTTCCTCCTTACATGTGGAGGTTACTTCTCCTGTGCAGAAGCTGAGGAAACCTTCTGTGCATATCCAAAGAACGCTATCACAGATGCACTCAAGGAAGAACAATGTAGGCGGAGCCAACTCCTCCCTACCTACCAGTGATTGGTAGTTTGTGTGTAGCACATTGATTGGCTGGAACACCACACAGGTCATGTCCTGCTTCTTCCCCTCACTCGCTGTATGGCAGGTCTTTTCTCTTCTGCTTCTCTCTTTTCATTATGCAATGGGTCCTGACAGTTTGGGTCCTCGGTCCAGTCTTGGACTGCAGTCTGCCAGTTGAGTACCCCTGCTTTAGAGAATCTGCAGATAAGAATGGCAGAAAATGTGCAAATCAGGTATGCAAATCTTGTGACTATATGGCCAAGAAGACTGGAGGCTGTAATTGCTGCTAAATAAATTTAAATTTTAGCTTTTCCTTTTTAATAAAACTCTGCCTCTGTATCTTGTTTTTGTCCCTTGGTGTTGTTTGTCTTACACCCTAGCAGAGTAGGAAAGGTCGACCAGTTGCGGACTTGTTACTTAGAGCTTGCACTGCAAGTAGGCAGGGAAAGCGGGTGGGGTTCTAGTTGGTGCTCACTGTCCGTGTCCATCCATACCTACTGATGTTACAGCATGTTTTCACCATGTCATTATGGGATAATGATTGTAGAATCATGGGGAAAAAAATGTATATATATATATATATATAATTTTTTATTTAGCACAAGGCCACAACATAACGTGAAAAAAAGCGAAAGGACCTAAAGTAGAGATGAGAAAACGTTTTGAGATTTGGTTCATTTCAGATTTGCCAAAGGACTAGAGTTGAGCGGACACCTGGATGTTCGGGTTCGTCGGGTTCGGGCGAACTTCGCAAAAAGGTTTGAGTTCGGGACGCGAACTTGACCCCAAACCCGAACCCCAGTGAAGTCAATGGGGACCTGAACTTTTGGGCATTAAAATGGCTCTAAAAAAGTCCTAGAAAGGGCTAGAGGGCTGCAAAAGGAAGCAAAATGGGGGTAAGAGTAGGAAAAGTACCCTGCAAACAAATGTGGATAGAAATAACTTAAAATAACATAAAATACATAAAAATTAAAAATAAACATTCTATACCTGAGCACAAGTGAGTGACAGTGGCACCTGCCACACCGCAAACAGAGGATGTGGCAGCAATGCCACCATGTCTTTCACTGTCACCAAGCAGTTCCAGATACTCCCATGGAAGCGTTCAGCTGCCCATATCCCAAACACTGGAGAGAAAGAGAAAGAGGAAGTACCCCCCTACCCACCCGCGATCCCTGGCCCTGAATGCCAGGATTTTAAAATTCCTAGCATTTGAAATGCTGTTATTCCACCTGGTAGAGATGGAGACTATTAAAAAAGTATGGCGGTGGCTGTCCCACAGTACATGGTTCCCAGCTGCCACTACTTTTCCAGGCAAACCATCCTTTCCCTGCACAACCAAGTGGCGGACAAAATAAGGTGTGCACTGTGCTACGCCATCTGTGGCAAGGTCCACATAACCACCAATACATGGACCAGTAAAGATGGGCAGGGGCGTTATATCTCCCTAACACTATAAATATACCAATGCTCTCAAAGGAGCTAACAGCCTCTTTTATCCCCAATTGTTTAAAAAGTAACTTTTATTTGGTAAAGTTTAAAATTGCCTATAGTGAGCACACATGTTTAAAAATCTCTACTCCCAGTGAGATCTAAGAGCCTACTAGAAACTGTGATCTAAGCAACTCACCACGGCCGTGCACTTGCCGCTGGTGAGTAAAGAGTGTACTACTAAATCAGCTGTATCACAGTAATGCTGTGTGAGTGCAGCTACCTGCAGCTACCTGCTGCTAGACTGACATGCGTCTGTATACTCTATTTAATCAGCTCAATGATGCACTGGGAGAGAATATAAAACAAGAAACAATTAGTCCCCCAACATGTTTCGCCAGAGCATGCTGGCGTCTTCAGGGTAAGGACACAATTGAGTGCGGGCGCTGTCAGTGCCTGTATTTGTAACCTCGCCTCCCTTTGTAGCACTCCAATCAGGAGGCTAATTGAGAGATTGAAATAGCGAGCAACCTATCCGGTAGTCACTGGAGGTGTACACGTATTGTGTCTAATGCTGCGTCAGTGTGACGCTCTGCGCAGTAGAGAATGCGCGCAGACTTAGCTTCATATCCATTTAAATGTCCCAGGTACGCATGCGCAGGCACTTAGTCTTGAGAGTATGTAATTCCTCTCACTGCACTTATATTTTAAACCTCTACTAGGTGTATCCACACTGCGCAGGCGCAGCCTCTTAGTGTCAGCAGTGAATTTCTCATATTCACTGCGGCTGCGATCCCTCTTAGGTTGAAGGATGCTCGTATTAACGAGCTCGGATGCGCATGCGCAACCTCTTAGTCCCTACGGCTGCGCTTGGTCTTGGTCCCAAGTGGATACATAGTATGTAAAGCGGCTACATTTCATCTTGGTACCAGTGGTGAGTGTATGCAACTTTGTATGCGCAACTTCTTAATCCAAGAAATAGGTGCATCAAGGTTGTCACGGTCTATTGAACCTTAGTTCCAGCCGTAAGCACTAGATTCTCGTGCGGTTAAGTTAATGCTTTACCTAAATAGTGTATTTTACCTATTCAATGCGCATGCAATTAGACTAAGTATTCATACCGTGTGGTACCCGGTACAGCGACACTACCTTTAAAGGTGATAGAAGTGTCCGTACATAGTTATCAGTGGCTCAGTTATGATACTGGACACACTCAGAGCTCCTTGCATTGAGATTCTGTATCATGGAGTGCCCCCTTTATTTTGCTTAATGGCTTGCTGATAAACATTATCAAATGACACCAACACACTAGACTATAAGACACAATTATGATATAGAGTATCTTTCCCTAGTAGCTATAAAACACCTATATAGGACTAATGGTACATGTATTCTCACATTGTTACTGATGTTAACATCCTATTAGGAAGAAAGTGTGGTGTATAATAGCTACTATAAACTGGGTATGATTTGTCAACAGAATTGGAGTGTGTTGCAAGTCAATATGCAGAGACTTGTTGCATCATCAAATGTAATTGACAGAGGAAGCTTTAGCTCCCTTTATCCTCTTAGTATCATATGCAAACTAATTCATCACTTCCATAACGGACCAATTTGATGTCAAATGGGGCTAATTATTATGTACAGTAAGGCAAGGGTTACTGAGTGTGTCCTTGTCAGACAGTAGGATGCCACTGAAAGTGCTAGGACACTATCCCATACTCTCATTTACAAACAGGCATAATAATCTATAATATCAGTTTATACCAAATCAGTATTAATAAGTTTTTGCACCCATTTTTGCAAACAGGCTCACTACAAATAATATATAATTCAGGCAATAACAGTTTGACTGAAAATCTAAGTGAATATGTAGACGAGTTCATTTCACCGTTTGTACCGTCTCTGCCCTCTTACATCAGGGATACGAAGGATACAGTCACCAGACTCCAGGAAATCCAAGTCTCACCCAATACTTTTCTGGCTAGTTTAGATGTTGAGGCCCTTTACACCAATATACAGCACGATTTGGGCATTCAGGCAGTTCGCACTTTCCTCTCCACTAAAGGCACTCAATTCAACAGTCACAATAATTTTGTTCTGTCACTATTACGGTTTCTTTTGACTCACAATTATTTTTTATTTAATGGACACTTTTATGTGCAGAATAATGGGACCGCGATGGGTAGTAAATGTGCACCGAGTTACGCAAATTTGTTTTTAGGGTGGTGGGAGGACTCAATTGTATTCACGGATCACATGGAACAGTACACGTCACATATTCTTTTTTGGGGCAGATACATCGATGATGTTTTGATTTTATGGGACGGCACTATAGCACTTTTTCAAAAATTTGTTTCATGCCTCAACACAAATACAATAGGGATGCTCTTTACATCAGAGATCCATAATGAGACACTTACCTTTCTGGACTTACAAATTTCCTTGACATCTGGTGGCCGTATTAAGACAGAGGTATTTCGTAAGCCTACTTCTACTAACAACCTACTGCATTGGCAGAGTTTTCACCCTGAACCTCTAAAAAGAGGTATCCCTGTGGGGCAGTACATCAGGGCAAGACGGAACTGTTCTGAGGAGGAGGGATTTATACAGGAGTGTGACGTTCTCAGATCAAGATTCAAGCAGAGGGGTTATTCCAATAAAACTCTCCACAAGGCGTTTAGGAGAGCGAAAAACCTCACTAGAGCAGAACTATTGTCACCAAAGAAGGTGGAGGAAACCCCATTAATAAGGTGCATAGGAGTCTTTGATGATCAGCACAAAAGGATCTCTAATATACTACATAAACACTGCCATATCCTCCAAAATGATAACGACCTCAAGGAAGTTCTGTCTATTCGGCTGCAAATAACCTACCGGAGAGGGAGAAACCTTAGAGATGAACTCGTGCATAGTTTTTATAACTGTGAGCCTGAGAGACACACTTGGTTGACAACTGCAGTGTTGGGCAGCTACCCATGCGGCAATTGCAGTTTCTGTCCATTTTTACCTAAAAAGAAAACATTTACTAATCCATCTAATGGGAGAAACTATGATATCAGGCAATTTATCAATTGCCGCACGTCAGGAATAGTTTATGCTGCCCAATGTGTATGTTCTAAACTCTACGTAGGAAAAACAGCACAGGAATTTCGAAAAAGAATTTGCCAACATGTTAGCAGCATTAATACTAAAAAAGATACCTCCATCTCCAGACATGTCAGAGCTTTCCATGATGGTGACCCCAACTGTCTTAAGTTCTGGGGCAACTGCAAGAAGAGACTGGGACCTAGACGTGGAGACCTGGATAAAATCCTCCTACAAGAAGAGGCCAGATGGATCTATCGTCTAGAGAGCCTGAGTCCAAATGGTCTCAATGAAGGATTTACCTTTACATCCTTCCTATAAATGTCGCTGGTCTGGTCTATGACCACTTTTGAATTATATATTATTTGTAGTGAGCCTGTTTGCAAAAATGGGTGCGAAAACTTATTAATACTGATTTGGTATAAACTGATATTATAGATTATTATGCCTGTTTGTAAATGAGAGTATGGGATAGTGTCCTAGCACTTGCAGTGGCATCCTACTGTCTGACAAGGACACACTCAGTAACCCTTGCCTTACTGTACATAATAATTAGCCCCAATTGACATCAAATTGGTCCGTTATGGAAGTGATGAATTAGTTTGCATATGATACTAAGAGGATAAAGGGAGCTAAAGCTTCCTCTGTCAATTACATTTGATGATGCAACAAGTCTCTGCATATTGACTTGCAACACACTCCAATTCTGTTGACAAATCATACCCAGTTTATAGTAGCTATTATACACCACACTTTCTTCCTAATAGGATGATAAGATCAGTAACAATGTGAGAATACATGTACCATTAGTCCTATATAGGTGTTTTATAGCTACTAGGGAAAGATACTCTATATCATAATTGTGTCTTATAGTCTAGTGTGTTGGTGTCATTCGATAATGTTTATCAGCAAGCCATTAAGCAAAATAAAGGGGGCACTCCATGATACAGAATCTTAATGCAAGGAGCTCTGAGTGTGTCCAGTATCATAACTGAGCCACTGATAACTATGTACGGACACTTCTATCACCTTTAAAGGTAGTGTCGCTGTACCGGGTACCACACGGTGTGAATACTTAGTCTAATTGCATGCGCATTGAATAGGTAAAATACACTATTTAGGTAAAGCATTAACTTAACCGCACGAGAATCTAGTGCTTACGGCTGGAACTAAGGTTCAATAGACCGTGACAACCTTGATGCACCTATTTCTTGGATTAAGAAGTTGCGCATACAAAGTTGCATACACTCACCACTGGTACCAAGATGAAATGTAGCCGCTTTACATACTATGTATCCACTTGGGACCAAGACCAAGCGCAGCCGTAGGGACTAAGAGGTTGCGCATGCGCATCCGAGCTCATTAATACGAGCATCCTTCAACCTAAGAGGGATCGCAGCCGCAGTGAATATGAGAAATTCACTGCTGACACTAAGAGGCTGCGCCTGCGCAGTGTGGATACACCTAGTAGCGGTTTAAAATATAAGTGGGTGCGCAGCCGCAGTGAGAGGAATTACATACTCTCAAGACTAAGTGCCTGCGCATGCGTACCTGGGACATTTAAATGGATATGAAGCTAAGTCTGCGCGCATTCTCTACTGCGCAGAGCGTCACACTGACGCAGCATTAGACACAATACGTGTACACCTCCAGTGACCACCGGATAGGTTGCTCGCTATTTCAATCTCTCAATTAGCCTCCTGATTGGAGTGCTACAAAGGGAGGCGAGGTTACAAATACAGGCACTGACAGCGCCCGCACTCAATTGTGTCCTTACCCTGAAGACGCCAGCATGCTCTGGCGAAACATGTTGGGGGACTAATTGTTTCTTGTTTTATATTCTCTCCCAGTGCATCATTGAGCTGATTAAATAGAGTATACAGACGCATGCCAGTCTAGCAGCAGGTAGCTGCAGGTAGCTGCACTCACACAGCATTACTGTGATACAGCTGATTTAGTAGTACACTCTTTACTCACCAGCGGCAAGTGCACGGCCGTGGTGAGTTGCTTAGATCACAGTTTCTAGTAGGCTCTTAGATCTCACTGGGAGTAGAGATTTTTAAACATGTGTGCTCACTATAGGCAATTTTAAACTTTACCAAATAAAAGTTACTTTTTAAACAATTGGGGATAAAAGAGGCTGTTAGCTCCTTTGTGAGCATTGGTATATTTATAGTGTTATGAGCCCTTCCCCAATAGGGTCCTATTTGTAGTGTTTAATATCTCCCTAACAGCACACTGGGTAAATTTAGTGGCGGCTGGGCCTGAGGTGGATAGCAGTTTGGCGCATGCTCTTCTGCCCCCAAGGATTGCAGTGCATTTCTCTTTGCCTCCTGTTGCCTCTTCCTCCTACTATGCTTCCACCTCATCTACCACCTCCTCATCCGCTCACCGTAACACCTTCACCACCAACTTCCGCACAGCCAGGGGGAAACGATGGCAGGCTTTTTTGAAACACATCTGTTTTGGGGGAGAGGACACCGGCCAGGAGTTGTGAACGGGCAGGGCAAATCAATTAAGTAAATCCAGCTCTTAGATTCTGGGGGGACAAATTTACTTTTATTGGCGGTCAAGGACCCCTGCGGCCTGAGCTGCAGATGTGACAGGCAAATAATTTTTGTCAAATTTGTTGTTAGATTGTTGGGTAACATTTCCACGGTTATCAGGATTTTTTTATTATAAATCGTAACAAAAACCATACAAGGAACATTTCCACAAGAGAAAATTAACACGTCCAGCCTGCCACACTACACCCCCCTTTCACTGAAACCACTCATTCATGCCCATTCACACACTATTTACAAATTTACTTATAAACATATTTGCAAAACTATAAGGCAGATAAACTAAATAAACAAAAAAAGCTATATACATTATTTACCCTTAACTTCTAAGGCCAGTCATAAACAAGTGGCTCGGAGGGCGGGTTCCTGCACCAATATCGGCGAGGTACACAATTGTCCAGCCAGGGCATAGTTCTAGAGGAGGAGGGACCGTGTTCACAGCAGGGTGGCACCCAAAGCAGCTCATGGGCATCACTGGAGCGTGGCTTGGGGGGATACAGAGGACACAGACGATATACCTCCCACAGAGGACAGCAGGTCGTTGCCTCTGTGCAGCCTGGCACACATGAGCGACTACATGCTGCAGTGCCTTTGCAATGACCATTGAGTCGCCCACATTCCAACCAGTGCTGATTAGTGGATGGCCACCCTGCTGGATCCCCATTACAAGGACAACGTGCTATCCTTAATTCTGTCACTGGAGCGTGATTGGAAGAAGCTAACGCTGGTAGACGCACTACTGATGGCATTCACAACTGACACCGGCGGCTCAGTGGAAGCACAAGGCGAAGACAGAGGAGGTGTAAGAAGTCGCCAATGCAGCTGGGACACCACCAGTACATCAGGAAGAAGGGTTAGCATGGCTGAAATGTGGAAAAGCTTTGTCACCACGCCACAACAACCAGCACCAGCAGCTGATATGGAACGTCTTAGCAAGAGACAGAATTTCAGCAACATGGTGAAATATTATCTGTGCACACTCCTACACGTACTGACTGATGGGTCTTCCCAGGGGTGTAGCTACAGGGGAAGCAGGGGAAACGGCTGCTTTTTTGGCCCTGACCCAGAAGGGTCCTAACTAGGAGGAGGAGGACTAAAAGACTTTGTCAGGGCCCACTCAACAGTATTACACAATTAAATTATATACAGTGGCAGTATAGACAGTGTAAAAAATGGATGGAACAGCTGCCTGGCCTGGTCTGAGAGAGCAATCTTTAGTAGCCACAGGAATGGGGGTGGCATGAAAGGAAAGGGTTGCAAAAAATTATTGGGGGAGCATGGCCCCATTCAAAAACCTGCTGTGGGGCCCAGTCATTTCTAACTACATCACTGGGTCTGCCCCATCCAACTCTGGGTCTCCAAATTGGGCACATCGCCTGAGCTTGCCATTTACGCCTTGGAGGTTCTGGCCTGCCCTGCAACCAGTGTATTGTTGGAACATATGTTTAGCATGGCTGGGGGCTTTGTCACAGACAAGCGCATCCGACTGTCCTCAGCCAACGTGGACAAGTATACTTTCATTAAAAAGAACCAGGCATGGATCTTACAGGACTTGTCTGTACCTTGTGCTGAATAGACATGTATATCGGCCTCACCCAGCCTTTATTATACTCCAGCGCACTTACTCTTTGATTTCTTTTTTATATTTCCCAATGCTTTGGGGTCTACCCCAATTTATTAAACAAAAAAAAAAACTAAAACCAAAAACAGTGTTGTTGGTGACTACCTTAGGCTTTACAGCCAAAAAAGGCTTTATCTCAGGTAACAATGTAACCGCCAATTTTAATGAATTAAGTTCCTTGTCAGTTATGCAGTGCAGTGGTACTTTACAGCAATAAATGGGTTTATGTCAACCAACAATCTAACAGACGAATGTTCTAAAATTACTTCACTGCCAGGTATGCAGTGCTGGAACACACCCTCAAAGCCATTTGTAAATGGCTGGCCTGATAACCGTGGAAATGCTCCCCCCACAATCTAACAGCTGTATTTACTGGTTTTATTTGACTGTCAGCAATGCAGCTCAGGCCGCCAAATGTACTTTCTAGCACAAAAATGGAATTTGTCAACCGACAATGTAACAGCAGTATTTACTGGTTTTATTGGACTGTCAGAAATGCAGCGCAGGCCGCCAATGTACTATTTATCACAAAAAGTGTTTTGTTTTTTTCAAACAACAATATAAAAGCAATATTTAACGGTTTTATTGGACTGTCAGAAATGCAGCACAGTTCTCAAATGTACTAGGTAGCACAAAAAGTGAGTTTTTTTCAACCGACAATGTTAAAGCAGTATTTAACGGCTTTATTGGATTGTCAGAAATGCAGCGGAGGCCGCAAATGTACTATCTGGCACAAAAAGTGTTCTTTTTTCAAACAACAATGTAACTGCAGTATTTAACGGTTTTATTGGACTGTCAGATATGCAGCGCAGGCTGGAAATGTACTATCTAGCAGAAAGAGTGTGTTTTTTTAAACTAGGGACTGGGGGAGGGTAATAACGTTATAGGAGGGGAAGATAGTCCAGATAGAGACAAGGGGCAAGCCAGTGGGACTGGGGGATAAATGGACGGAGGAACTAGAACAGTTCAAATGGAAAGGTGTAGGGTTAAAAATATACATAAACCTCTTAATTGTATGTATACTAATACCAGAAGCCTTACTATAAAAACTGGGGAACTGGAATTAGTGATGTGTGAGGAAGACTATGACATGGTGGGAAAAACTGAGACATGGCTGGATGATAGCTATGACTGGGCAGTTAATGTACAAGGTTACAATCTGTTTACAAAGGATCGTCAAAACCGGAGAGTGGGAGGGGTCTGCCTTTATGTGAATTCCTGTCTAAAGCCCACAGTCCGAGAAGATTTAAGTGAGGGACATTAACATGTGGAGTTACTGTGGGTAGAGATACATGGAGCCAAAAACAATAATAAATTACTAATAGGAGTTTACTATAAACCACCTAATATACCAGAGTCCACAGAAAATCTACTACTAAACGAGATAGACAAGGCGGCAAATCATAATGAGGTGGTTATTATGACTTCAACTATCCAGATATAGACTGGGAAACTGAAAGCTGTGCATCACATAAAGGAAACAGGTTCTTTGCAATAACCAAACACAATTACCTTTCCCAACTGGATCAGGACCCGACTAGAGAGACGGTCATACTGGACCTAGTATTAACCAATAGACCTGACAGAACAACAGACATGCAGGTTGGGGGACACCTGGGAAATAGTGACCATAAAGTAATAACCTTCCAATTATCATTCAAAAGAGCATTGCACACGCGCGGCTAACACTTGCTGGATCTTGTCTATTCTAGTGCGTAGGGTAGAGAAAAATCACGGCCAATTGCGCATGCGCCGAGGGTCCCTCGGCGCATGCGCAATTGGCCGTGATTTTTCTCTACCATACGCACTAGAATAGACAAGATCCAGCAAGTGTTAGCCGCGCGTGTGCACTGGGATCTTCAAAGAAAGGACGCAACCGGTCTAGCACTATGACCCAGCAGTAGAACCTCCAGTTTCCCCGCACGCCGTCCTCCCCGGGTCACGTGGGATGCCGCGCTACGGCCCGAACACCACGCGGGACGCCGCAGGTGGAAGGGAGAGACCAGCCGGCTGCGCTACTTGAACAGGGAGGTAAGAAATTTGTGTAACATATGTGCGTCCTGGGGCAGCTAAAAGGAAGGAGAGAACGCAAGTAACCTACAACAAGCGCCCCCATAGATTGAAGCGATCATAAATGAGATGCTAAAACCGGGTGATGTACCACATTTATGTACGCAGTAAAGATGCACATGTGCTGAACTGATTGTGTAACACGTACAGGACATTGTTTGTGGACAATAGCGAATAATCAATAGCACTACTATCCACCAGCATATTGCAGAAAGTACTTTTGAGATATCACTTCCATCACCAAAGTTTGGAGCATGATTTCATAGACACTATTGTATCATCACAAGCATTAATATCTACAAGTGCAGTGTGGACAGTAACTGTTGTAGTAACAGCGCTAATATAGGGGTGTCACCACCAAACTGACACTACAGTGATATTTTGCAGTGGCATTTGCATTGTCTTGAACACCATTGTTCTTTTAATTGTTTTATTTTGACGTTCTTATTTTTTGATCTTTTAATAAATGTGTTACCAGATGATGAGTGTTGCCCCCCTATTCTATTCACTATTATCCTTTATATAAGCTTATAGGGCCCAGCAAAAAGGGGAGAGCACCTCAGTTTTCTTGTGCATATACAGGTGAAGCCACTTACCACCATCCTATCACCTAGGAAAAAGTACAACAATGACTTAAAAAGGTTAAAATAGACAAATCGACAGGACCGTATGGCATACACCCCTGTATCCTCCGGATGGCATACACCCCCGTATCCTAAGGGAAATAAGTAATTTCATAGCCAGACCCTGATATTTAAGGACTCTATACTGACAGGGAATGTTCCACAGGATTGGCGCATAGCAAATGTGGTGCCAATATTCAAAAAGGGTCCAAAAACAGAGCCCGGGAACTATAGGCCGGTAAGTTTAACATTTGTTGTGGGTAAGCTGCTTGAAGGTTTTCTGAGAGATGCTATCTTAGAGGATCTCAACGGAAATAAGCAAATAACGCCATATAAGCATGTCTTCATGAGGGATCGGTCACGCCAAACAAATTTAATCAGTTTCTATGAGGAAGTAAGTTCTAGACTTGCCAGCGGCGAATCAATGGATGTCTTATATCTGGATTTCTCCAAAGCATTTGACACTGTACCGCATACAAGTTTAGTATATAAAATGAGAATACTCGGACTGGGAGAAAATGTCTGTATGTGGGTAAGTAACTGGCTGAGTAATAGAAAAAAGAGGGTGGTATTAATAGTACACACTCAGATTGGGTCACAGTCATTAGTGGGGTACCTCAGGGGTCAGTATTGGGCCCTATTCTTTTTAATATATTTATTAATGATCTTGTAGAAGGCTTGCATACTAAAATATCAATTTTTGCAGATGACACTAAACTGTGTAAAGTAATTAACACTGAAGAGCACAATATACTGCTACAGAGGGATCTTGATAGATTGGAGGCTTGGGCAGATAAGTGGCAGTTGAGGTTTATCACTGACAAATGTAAAGTTATGCACATGGGAAGGAATAATGTAAGTCACCCGTACATACTAAATGGTAAAACACTTGGTAACAATGACATGGAAAAGGATCTCAAAATTTTAATAAACAGCAAACTAAGCTGCAAAAAACAGTGTCATGCAGCTGCTGCCAAGGCCAATAAGATAATGGATTGCATCAAAAGGGGCAGAAATCTAATTACTATGTATAAATATATCAGGGGACAGTACAGGGATCTATCCCATCATTTATTTATGCCCAGGACTGTGACTGTGAGACCTCATGAGAGCCCTAATCACCAAAAGGAAACAGATCAGTAACAATCTAGCACACAAACTAAAAAATTATCTCTATGGGTCCAAGCATAACCCAGATCTTTACCCCCCCCTTATCTACCAAAAGAGAAACACTGAGAGTTTTTGAATATAAGGAAGTTAGGGCCAAATGTTCCAAACTGGTAAGGGACCTCTTTGACTACCAGGACCAAAAGATACGTACTTGGGACAGGAAAAATAACAATAAAGGTAGATTTCCCGCTCCGTCCCTCCCTTCCCTAGCTTTTAAAGCAGACCCATATAAGACACTCCCCAAGGGGAGGCGCACATCCTACACCAGACCTTCCTCCTATGCCGAGTCAGTGATTAAGGGTCGTACTATTTACAACAGCAACCTACCCAAACCCCCAGTCAAACCCACAACCAACATTCCAGCCCTAATGTCCATGAAATCACACCATAAACGTCCCATATCTGGTGACACACTCAGGACTGCAATTAGATCGTCGAAACCCCTAGCCAAATCCACAACCAGCACCCCAGCCACAATATCCAAGAAACCACATTACAAACACCCTCCATTTAGTGATACACCGAGGACCGCAAATAGACCATTGGTACCTCATATTCCGTTCCGGCCAAAAACCCCTAACCTTGAGGCCATTTACCCCCTACAGGCACCCGAGAGTCAATCCCCAACCAGTAGCACCCCACCCAACACTGAACACCCAACACTTACCAATAGCTCCATCTACTTTACTCCTCTTAACTATCATCCCAAAACAAAGAAGGGCGCTGGACCTATATCCTCTAATATTGAACTAGAAGAGCCCCCTACCACCAATTATTCCAGCCAGGCTCCACCTGATCTAGAGATCGCTATACACTCGGTTCCCCCGAACATTTCGGAACTGACCTCATCCACACTTGACATTTCCATACACTCTGTGTCTTCCAATACCTCTGACCGTTTTTTATCTTTACCCACCGCTGTAACTGTAAATTTTTTAGAACACATTTCGCCAACAGCCCGAAAAACAAAATCCCCTCCGCCTCCAGAACGGGTGAACCTGACCACCACCCTCTGTTTGAGCCCCTACATATCACAAACGAGCCTACCCTCAACCACAACCCACCTCACCAAAATAACAAAATTTTTCCATCCGACACACAAACCACGCAAAAGACACATATCCGACGGAGAGGAAAAAGAGGTGGAAAACACAGACAGTACCGCAAAAAAGAAGCCCAAACCAAAGGGAAACTAGATAATATATCATACCAAACAGAGAAATCCAAAGGTATCTTTAATCTATCAAAACACACTCTACGTCCCAACGAAATATCACTTCTTAACAAAGGTCTTTCTTTTTGTGCCACTGAATGATCCGACCCATTTGAAATATTTGTTGACCTTAACCAACTAGTAAGGAAGCTCACTTTGCGGAGACATTTCGCTGGGAAAGCTCTGGAACCAAAGATCACCCCCAATCTCAATACTCAGCATACCATCCCTCCCGCCATAACTCCGATCCCTTGCGACCTCAAGAACAAATCCTCCTTTTACCCCCTTGAGAGCAAAGGCCCCTTCATTGAATACTTCTATGAGACGACCTTAAGAGACCTCAACACTGCTCTGAATAAGATCCCTAATCAGAATACAAACAAGAACCACCTAAAAAAATACCAAAAAATTAGGAGCCCCAGGAGCAATCTTAATCACAAAGAAAAACTAGCACTAAAGGCATTGATGAAAAACAATGAAATTGTAATAAAAAATGCGGATAAGGGGGGTGGTATTGTAATCATTAGAGATGTCGCGAACATAAAATTTTCTGTTCGCGAACAACAAACCCGAACTTACTCAAATGTTCGCGAACAGGCAAACAGGGCGAACCGCAATAGACTTCTATTGGCAGGCGAATATTAATACCCACAGTGACTCTTTCTAGCTACAATAGTGATATAAAAGTTGTTTTAAGTTGACTAACTAAAGGGAATAAATCACCTAACATTTTTAAATGGTTTAAAATAACCTATTTTATGACATCTACTCTAATATTTTATTTTGTAACCTACTTTTAAATGCTGATTTAACATACTTTTATTACTTGTAAAATTAAAAAAAAATCACTCTACACCATGTCAAAAGCCAGGTATGTGCAGGCTGACTATCTATCCATAAGACAGGGTGTCAGCATACCTTACAATGACAGGTTTGCAAAATTTAGACAAACAAACATAAGTTCTCAATCCAAAAGGAGAGAAATTGGTTAGCATTGGTTGGCTATCTAGAGGGGCCTGGACCCTAGACCATTATCATTAGAGCGACAAAAATTGTAATTTTATATGCCAGCCTAACTCCTCTCTCACTGCCTAAGAGAGCTGCATAAACATTTCCCAACATTTAAAACTCATTTGCATACACATGGCCAAGAAATGCTAATGAGCAATATAGCAGTATCTGCCTTGTTTGTAAACTGAAACACGATTTGCATGGCGTTCCCATAGTCCCATGTTATGCAAATGAGTTTATATGACAAAACAGAATAGAAAGATTATAAAGTTAGTCTTTGAACAATTGCAAAATCAAAAAAAAACTATGCAGCCTTCCTAATCATTGAGATGAGAGCTAGGTGGCATATTAAAAAAAAATAAATAATTTTGTCACCCTAATGATAATCATCTATGTGCACAGGTCCCCTAGATACCTAACACTAAACAGACAATTTTCCTTTTGGAAAAACTGGTTAAAACCCAGGCTGCCTTGCTAAGGTATGCTGATGATCTGTCTGTCTGATGGATTGTTGGCCCTGCATATACCTGGTGCTTGGCGGCCATAGGGAGAACTGTTCTGTGTTGTTAATTGGATGTTTTATGTAATAATACAAACAACAATAATAATAATTTTGTTTATCTGTTTTATAAAGGACAAAAATTAGGGCTTCATTATCTATTGTACCATGTGTTTGATTATTACATCTTAAAGGGATACTGACTACCTGTTCCTGCTGTGCTATCCACTTCCTGGTGGCGGGCTTAGTTTTGTTTGATTGAAGTGTATAATTCTGCCGTGCTGCGCATGCGCCTAGGAAGTTTATTCTTCACTAGGAATAAGTCACCATAGTGCATGCACATTCAGGACAGCACATGGTACAGACAGGAGAAAATGAGTCAAGCACGGCCAGCGGAATCCCTGACAGAGGAAAATTATGAATAAAAACGTTTTATAGACATTATGCAAAGACAGTGTTTGATGATAATAGCATAGTTTTTCTGAGATCAAGGATCCTAATACAGGAAATATATATATATATATATATATATATATTTCTATAGGGTAAAACAGCCTGTCCCTTTAAGGTATAATACTCAATCAAACATGGTACAATAGTTAATTAAAAATGTAATCTTTGTATTTTATAAAACAGACAAACACAAAACAGACTTACAGATATTTACCCTAACCTACCTATCATAAAATCTTATTATTATTGTTTGTATTATTACATAAAACATTCAATTGACAACACAGAACAGTTCTCCCTATGGCTGCCAAGCACCAGGTATATGCAGGACCAACAATCCATCAGACAGACAGATCATCAGCATACCTTAGCAAGGCAGCCTGGGTTTTAACCAGTTTTTCCAAAGGAAAATTGTCTGTTTAGTGTTAGGTATCTAGGGGACCTGTGCACATAGATGATTATCATTAGGGTGACAAAAAAATATTAATAATTTTTAAATATGCCACCTAGCTCTCATCTCAATGATTAGGAAGGCTGCATAGTTTTTTTTTGTTTTGCAATTGTTCAAAGACTAATTTTATAATCTTTCTATTCTGTTTTGTCATATAAACTCATTTGCATACACATGGCCAAGAAATGCTAATGAGCAATATAGCAGTATCTGCCTTGTTTGTAAACTGAAACACGATTTGCATGGCGTTCCCATAGTCCCATGTTATGCAAATGAGTTTATATGACAAAACAGAATAGAAAGATTATAAAGTTAGTCTTTGAACAATTGCAAAATCAAAAAAAAACTATGCAGCCTTCCTAATCATTGAGATGAGAGCTAGGTGGCATATTAAAAAAAATAAATACATTTTTGTAACCCTAATGATAATCATCTATGTGCACAGGTCCCCCTAGATACCGAACACTAAACAGACAAATTTCCTTTTGGAAAAACTGGTTAAAACCCAGGCTGCCTTGCTAAGGTATGCTGATGATCTGTCTGTCTGATGGATTGTTGGCCCTGCATATACCTGGTGCTTGGCAGCCATAGGGGAGAACTGTTCTGTGTTGTTAATTGGATGTTTTGTGTAATAACACAAACAATAATAATAATTTTGTTTGTTTTATAAAGGACAAAAATTAGGGCTTCATTATTTATTGTACCATGTGTTTGATTATTACATCTTAAAGGGATACTGACTACCTGTTTCTGCTGTGCTATCCACTTTCTGGTGGCGGGCTTAGTTTTGTTTGATTGAAGTGTATAATTCTGCCGTGCTGCGCATGCGCCTAGGAAGTTTATTCTTCACTAGGAATAAGTCACCATAGTGCATGCACATTCAGGACAGCACATGGTACAGACAGGAGAAAATGAGTCAAGCATGGCCAGTGGAATCCCTGACAGAGGAAAATTATGAATAAAAACGTTTTATAGACATTATGCAAAGACAGTGTTTGATGATAATAGCATAGTTTTTCTGAGATCAAGGATCCTAATACAGGAATATATATATATATATATATATATATATATTTCTATAGGGTAAAACAGCCTGTCCCTTTAAGGTATAATATTCAATCAAACATGGTACAATAGTTAATTAAAAAATATAATCTTTGTATTTTATAAAACAGACAAACACAAACTTACAGATATTTACCCTAACCTACCTATCATAAAATCTTATTATTGTTGTTTGCATTATTACATAAAACATTCAATTGACAACACAGAACAGCTCTCCCCTATGACTGCCAAGCACCAGGTATATGCAGGACCAACAATCCATCAGACAGTCAGATCATCAGCATACCTTAGCAAGGCAGCCTGGGTTTTAACCAATTTTTTCAAAAGGAAAATTGTCTGTTTAGTGTTAGGTATCTAGGGGGACCTGTGCACATAGATGATTATCATTAGGGTGACAAAAAAAAAAAAAAAAATTTAAATATGCCACCTAGCTCTCATCTCAATGATTAGGAAGGCTGCATAGTTTTTTTTTTTTTTGTTTTGCAATTGTTCAAAGACTAATTTTATAATCTTTTTATTCTGTTTTGTCATATAAACTCATTTGCATAACATGGGACGATGGGAAAGCCATGCAAATTGTGTTTCAGTTTACAAACAAGGCAGAAACTGCTATATTGCTCATTAGCATTTCTTGGCCATGTGTATGCAAATGAGTTTTAAATGTTGGGAAATGTTTATGCAGCTCTCTTAGGCAGTGAGAGAGGAGTTAGGCTGGTATATAAAATTACAATTTTTGTCGCCCTAATGATAATGATCTAGGGTCCAGGTCCCTCTAGATAGCCTACCAAAGCCAATCGATTTCTCAAACATTAATATTATGGCTAAATATTTATTTCCCTTAAGAATTGATTATTAATCAGAGAGACCCTTTTGAAACTCCTTCACAAAATCAAAAAATGTTTTATAGATATTATGCAAAGACAATGTTGGATGATAATAGCATAGTTTTACTGAGATCAAGATGCCTAATGCAGGAAAATATATACAGCCTGTCCATGTCCCTTTAAGGTGTAATACTCAATCAAACATACAGTAAGTTAGCTGATTAAAAAAACTAATCTTTGTATTTTATAAAACAGACAAACACAAAGACAGACTTACAGACATTCACCCTAGCCTGCCTATCATAAAATCTTATTATTATTGTTGTTTGTATTATTACATAAAACATTCAATTGACAACACAGAACAGTTCTTCCCTATGGCTGCCAAGCACCAGGTATATGCAGGACCAACAATCCGACAGACAGACAATCAGCATACCTTAGCAAGGCAGCCTGGGTTTTAACCAGTTTTTCCAAAAGGAAAACTGTCTGTTTAGTGTTAGGTATCTAGGGGGACCTGTGCACATAGATGATTATCATTAGGGTGACAACATTTTTTTTTTTTTTTTTTTATATGCCACCTAGCTCTTATCTCAATGATTAGGAAGGCTGCATAGTTTTTTTTTTTGATTTTGCAATTGTTCAAAGACTAACTTTATAATCTTTCTATTCTGTTTTGTCATATAAACTCATTTGCATAACATGGGACTATGGGAAAGCCATGCAAATCGTGTTTCAGTTTACAAACAAGGCAGATACTGCTATATTGCTCATTAGCATTTCTTAGCCATGTGTATGCAAATGAGTTTTAAATGTTGGGAAATGTTTATGCAGCTCTCTTAGGCAGTGAGAGAGGAATTAGGCTGGCATATAAAATTACAATTTTTGTCACCCTAATGATAATGGTCTAGGGTCCAGGCCCCTCTAGATAGCCAACCAATGCTAAGCAATTTCTCTCCTGCTGGATTGAGAACTTATGTTTGTATGTTTTAAAACTCAGGATTGTCATTGTAAGGTATGCTGATGCCCTGTCTTATGGATAGATAGTCAGCTTGCACATACCTGGATTTTGGCATGATCTGAGTGGTTTATGTTAAATGTGATAGAAAATGATCATTAATGATATATCATTTTTAGAAAGGGCTTTTCTTGGTTTGAGGGTTTGGGTGGACAGAGGACACTAGTTAATACTCTCCCTGCTCTTACACTGCAGCTTTAAATTGAATTCACTATGCCTGGCTTTGGTAGGAAGGTAAGCTGAATGTAAGAATGCAGGGCGAATCGAACATAGCATAATGTTCGCTGGCAGGAGCGAACGCGAACAAGCAATGTTTGCAGGGAACTGATCGCTGTCGAACAGTTCGGGACATCTCTAGTAATCATGGACACCGATTACTACACAAATGAATCCCTGAGGATTCTCTCGGACAAGAATTTTTATAGACCCCTACTGGAAGACCCCACCAAGGACTTTAAGAAGTCTCTTAATGATCTAGTCGACTCTGGCTATACCAATGGCACGTTAGACAAAAGACTAAGGTCCTTCCTCAAAACTCCACACCCATCCATTCCCAAATTTTACTTTTTACCTAAAATCCATAAAACCCTAACCAATCCACCTGGAAGACCCATTATCTCTGGAGTCGACTGTCTGACAGCTAACCTCTCAGCATACATCGATCATTTCTTACAAAAATACGTAATTGCTCTCCCATCATACATCCGCGACACTGCAGATTTGATTACCTCTTTACAATCATTCAACTGGCAAGAGGACTACATTTGGGTTACGCTTGACGTGTCCGCACTCTACACCAACATCAGACACGATTTGGGAATCTCAGCCATTAGTCACACGTTATCTCAAGATCCCCTAATGCCAGACCCCCAAAAAAACTTTATTGTGAGAGCCATAGAGTACATCTTAGAACATAATTATTTCACCTTTAACAATAGCTTTTATATACAAACCCAGGGTACTGCTATGGGGACAAAATTTGCACCTTACTACGCGAACCTCTTTATGGGGGCCTTTGAAAGTTGTTCCGGTCTACTTACCCATCCAAACATCAGATTCTACCGTAGATACATAGATGATATTATCTTCATCTGGCAAGGAGAAACCGAATACCTCTGTACTTATATACAAGAGTTAAATAGAAACGACTGGAATCTATCCTTCACCCTGGAACATCACAAAACATCCGCAATATTTTTGAACCTACAACTTACAATCAAAAATATGAAAATCACTACCCAAACTCATTTCAAAACTGTAGACGCCAACAGTTATCTTGAATTCACCAGCTGCCACCACTCCAAATGGGTAAGGAACATCCCATAAAGTCAGTTCAAAAGGATCAGGAGGAATTGTTCCAGCAACCACACTTTAAAAACCCAACTACGTTCCATAAAAAATAGATTCATCCAAAAAGGTTATCCCAAAAAATTACTTGAGGAGTCCATTAAACGTATTTCAAAGGTGTCCCAAGAAGAGAGCCTGAAACCCAAGCACAGTGGAACCTCCGTTACTATAAACCCTACTGCTTCCCCTCCCCCTCACCAAGTTAGCTTGATTACCAGATACAGCTCTCAGCACAGTCTCATCCGGAACATCCTCACAAAAAATTGGGCTATACTACTGAAAGATCCCCTCTTGAAACCACACATTGGCTCCGCCCCCACCCTAATCTTTCGCAGAGCTAAAACCCTAAAAAACCTATTAGCCCCTTCCTGCCCCAAACTAGGTTCCTCTACAATTGTCCAAAAAGAGTCCAAACGCACAGGCATTGAAAAGTGCAATCAAAGCAGATGTAAATGTTGCAACATGATCACCGCCGGGATCAATAACTTTACCAATCCTTCTAATGGAAATATACATTGGTTCAAACAACACCTAACCTGTGGTACCACCAATGTCATTTACCTGCTACGGTGCTCATGTTCATTACTCTACGTGGGACGCACCACACAGTCCCTACGGGAGAGGATGAATGAGCATCGCTCCAATATAACCAGAAAAATACTCACCCATAGTGTATCTCGACACTATGCAACTATCCATAATGGGGACCCCACCTGTTTGCGAGTCACTCCCATTGAAATGGACACACATTCCTACAAATCTCTCTGTAGAAGAGAGATGTATTGTATTTTCAGTTTGAATACCCTGACCCCCTTTGGACTTAATGAATCCCTTGAATATAGCAACTATTAAAATCCCCCTTCTGACTCATCCCATGCCTCTTACTCCTCTGTCCTTTACCCTACACCAACCCTATTTTATAGTTTGTAATATAAATCCTCTTTTGTATTACGGATACCCCACCCTGTTTTTATGTAACATATTATCCCGTATTCCTCACACACACCCCACTCTGGACCCCCTACTATTTTATCGCCTACTGTTCACTAATAGCAGATCTCCATATTTTCATTACAATACTAATAGCAGATTTCCACATTTTTATCACAATACATCAATACCCCTTAGCATATTTGCTTTTATATATTTTTCTGATTTATATGTCACTTATTCCATTATCAATCGATTAATTAATTTTCCATACATTCCACCTTTGTTTTTATTTTCGCCTTTTTTCATTTCTTATTATGATTATTATCAATATTATTATTATCTCCTTTATAATGGTACCCTCTTTCACCAGAAGCATCCTTTATCAATACTAAATTGACATCTGGAGCTCTATCTCCAACTGTGCGGTCCATAGTGGAAAGCAACAAACCACTAATGCTAACGATGCGTTCCACGCTGTTGGCGCGGGACGCACTTCCGGTAGTGCGCATGATGCACTTCCGGTTTGTGCTCCCCGCTCCCGTCCATCCACGTGCATGGCGGATTTAAAAGATCCTTGGGCAGGAGGCCCCTTGAGAAGGAGAAACACTTCCCCCCCCCCCCACCCTGCTGGGGACATTTGAAAAGACCCCTGGAAAAGGACCCCTGAAGGTATGCTCACTATCCACCACCGAATACATGGAATATCATCTTTATAAATATATAAGACATTTTTTTCACCAATATGACCGCCCCCACTATAATTTAGTGACTCCATGATACCTAACACTCCCCCCCCTATAAAACAATAAAAAATTATAGATAAGCACAATTCCCACCTAATGGACACCATATAATCATGTGATTTTATATTTTGCAACCAATATATTTTGCAACTAGATTTTAACTTTTATGTTATTTATGTATTTACCTATCTATCTATTTATGCATTACTGTCCGTATGACCATGCCTATATGTTATGTTATATAGATTTTACATATCGTATCTCAATTTTTATCTAATTTTGTATCCAATACTTTATTTTATTTTATTCTATGTTAGGTTTATGTTTGTATTTTATTTTTATTTATCTTTTATCTACATGTTACCCCTGAAGAAGGAGGCTCTAAGACCTCCGAAACGCGTTGGGCCAGATTTCATTAATAAACTCCATTAACCAGAAGCCCATGTTTATTGGCTGCAGTTAATTAGCTCCATCAGATAAGCGATCCTGGCCAGGGGGGTACAGGCAATAAAAATGACAGCAGCCTTAGGTATCGTTGCTTGGGTACATTTATTGATGTTGATTCACATGCAGCAGTATAAAATGACGTTTCTGCAAACAATTGCCTTCATCAGATACTGCAGAAAACAGAAAATTTCATATTAACCGTGTAAATAATAGAAATAAAAATAAAATTAAATTAAAAATGACCAATGATCGTACAGATTCATATACAATGAGAGTATACATAGTCAAGAAAATGGTGGCAGGTGCATCATATCCTGCAGAAATATCGAAGAAACCAAATAATGTATATAATGATAAAGAATTGTTATTAGCACAATATACAGAACACAGGACTACAAACAGGCAGGGAGGTTAAACATTGTTGGAATAAGCCGATAGAGTGTGATGGATCCTGTCTATTGATCACATGTTAAGGAATATATACATAAACATATATATATACATGGCAGTAAGGATATGTAGCTATGATGTAACTTACCTATGCCGCAGGGAGAAGGAGAAAACAAGTTAGGCAGACGTGTGAAGAGATATGTATGCTCATAGCATGCTTGTCTGGAGTAGCGTCTGAAGAGGCAGACAAGCAGCTGGTTTTTGTAGGCAAGCGTGTCCAAATAGTGGCGCCAATTTAGAGGGGGAGGACATAAAGCGGTCAGAGTGCGTCCGTGGCGGAAGTGGATGCGTTCCAGCCTGGAACGCATCTGGCGCATGCG
This sequence comes from Bufotes viridis, assembly GCA_033119425.1. Classification (NCBI taxonomy): domain Eukaryota; kingdom Metazoa; phylum Chordata; class Amphibia; order Anura; family Bufonidae; genus Bufotes; species Bufotes viridis. The sequence goes on from CM065593.1 coordinate 254,363,932, forward strand.
GACAAGCATCGAGCACCCGACAGCCGGAAGTGACGCGCTCCGTTCGTCGCCGAGTCAGAAGGACTCAGAACAGCAGGTAGAGCGCCCCATCCGGAAGTAGATGCGTTCCAGTGTGAGACGCATCGCATCCGGGTTTAGAAATCGGTGACAGCTGGAGTGTCAATGTTAGATAAGGATTGTATGGTAGCCCTTAATATAGTGAAAGATAGTAATAGGACCCACTAAGGTAAAAGGGATAGTATATATGGGATGAAAAATGAAAATTGTACAGAATGTGCCAAAAATGAAAAGGCACAGAATAGGAGTGCAGTATGATTAGAGATCAATATCTAGTGAAAAAAGGATACTCGTCTGCGGCACGGAAGTATTCTAATGGGCCTAAAAAAGAAATAAAGACGATATTAGTAAACCCTCATAATACTTGGATTACATAGTAATTACATTGATATAATTTATACAAAGCACTGGATCTCATACTCGCGGTTAAGGCCATTTGGTGAAAGGCTATCCAATCGGTGGATCCAATACGCTTCCCTTATTTTTAACAATCGAATTCGATCACCGCCTCTTCGTGGCATAGAGACATGTTCTAGTACCTGAAATTTCAGCTGTGCAATATTGTGGCGCATTTGATGGAAGTGGGCAGGGACTGGGAGTAATAGATTATTGTTTCGGATTTTTGATTTGTGTTGGCAGATACGCTCCTGTATCCTCTGCGTTGTCTCGCCTACGTATACAAGTCCACATGGGCATTTTAGCATATAGACAACATGATCCGAATCACAGGTGAAGAAGTCTCGTATAGGGATAGATTCCCCTGTACGGGGATGTGAAATGTGGGAACCTTTCTGTACGTGCGAGCACTGCATGCAATGTAAACATGGGAAAGTACCTTTCTTCCGTGTTTTAAGAAATGTTTGTTGAGGGAGCTCCTTGTGGAACCCTCATCAGCGTGGACCAATAGGTCCCGTAGGTTTTTTGGCCGTTTGTTACATGGTAGGATCGGTTGCCCAAATTCCAAAATGTCAGGGTATGCTTTGCCCAGGATGGACCAATGACTCCGAATGGTGTTGAGAATCTTATGTGCACATGGATGGTATGTATGGACAAAGGGGACCCGTGGCGCCTGGGGTAGGATTTTTGTTTTTGATGTAAGTTTTTGCTGGGTGATGGATTTGGGGTAGCCTCTCTCGTGGAATCTCTCTGCCATTTCTTTTAGGCGTATTTCTCTTATGGAGTTATTCTGTACTATCCTGTTGATTCGATGATATTGTGATCCAGGTAGTGCTTTTTTAGTGTTTGGGGAATGGAAACTAGTAAAATGCAAGAGACTGTTGCGGTCAGTCGGTTTGCGATAAAGGTCCGTTGTCAGTTTACCAGTCGTGTCACGTGTTATTGTGGTATCCAAGAAATTAATGGTGTGAAGATCGTAGTGAATGGTGAATTGAAGTTCTGGGTAGATGGAGTTTAGGAAACCGTGGAACTGTAAGAGGGAGTCCAACGGGCCCCGCCAAATGCAAAAAATGTCATCAATATATCGTTTCCATATTGTTGCATGTTTGATAAAAAGTTGATTGGTATAAACAAAAGAATTCTCAAAATGATCCATGTAGCAGTTAGCATAAGGCGGGGCCACGTTGGATCCCATCGCAGTTCCACGTTTCTGCAGAAAAAAAGTATCCTGGAATAAAAAATAATTACACGAGAGTACTATTTTCAAGAGGTCCAGATAGAAATTGAGTACTGTTGTCTGTGTCCTGACAGTAGTGAGTAAGTTCTCTACAGCGTGTATCCCTTTGTCATGCTGGATGGAGGTATACAAGCTTGTCACGTCCCAAGTGGCCAGAAAGGATTCAGTGGGTAACGGATCGAGATTTAGGATGATATCTAGAAAGGATTGTGTGTCTAAAAGGAAAGACTTTGTGTTTCTGATGTGCGGTGTGAGGACTTTTTCTAAAAAAATTGACAGAGGTGATAATAAAGAATCGGTTGATGCAACGATAGGTCTGCCTGGGGGGTTTTCTAGGCTCTTGTGTATTTTCGGTAGGATGTATATCACCGGGGTAATGGGATGCTGTTTGGTTAAGATAGGTAACAGTTGCATCGTCTATGATACCCGCAGTCCTATGTTTCTGTAAGGTCTGTTTGATTTCTGAAGCAATTTTGAAGGTTGGATTGTGGTCTAGTTTTTGATAGACATCTCCGTCATTTAGTTGACGGACAATTTCTGCTACATATTTTTCCTTGTCCATGATCACCATGGCTCCCCCTTTGTCAGCTGGTTTTATTACTAATCTTTTGTCTTTTTGTAGGGAATTGAGTGCCTGACGATCCGTGATACTTAGATTGTGTGTGAATTTAAATTTCTTTTTTTGGAGGTTTTTTCTGAAGCTCCCTATATCTCTTTGTACCAAACTGATAAATGTCTCTACTGGTGGTTTGTTTTTTGGGGGGAGATATGTGCTTTTATTTCGTAAGCCTAGTGTCTTAACAGAGACTAGTGTAGTGTCTGTTTGTAACGTTGGTATTTCATCTTTTTGTCCCCCAAAATGTGCTTTTAATCGTATATTACGAAAAAAAATTTGTAGATCCATGTCAAGTTGGAACGTATCCAATGCATAAGAGGGACAAAACGATAACCCTTTTTGGAGTACAGACAATTGCGCTGGACTGAGAGAAATGGAGGAAATGTTAAATACAAGGGATTGTACCTGTGATCTAGTTGTTACATTGCTTGTTGCATAGGCTAGACCAGTTCTATTTCCTCTTCTGGGGCCACGAGTGGGACGTCGTTGTGAGTGTGAGTCATCGCTAGATGCTGAGCGATATGAATCCATTGATGAGGATCGTTTTTCTGTTGGTTGTTGTCTGTAGGACGAATCGGGCCATCTGTATACACGATTTAGGCGATAGTCCTCTGTGTCTCTTAGGAATTTTTGTCCCTGGTGGCTTCTATCGTCTTGCGTCGTTCAGTCAGAGTTGTTGTGATTCTTTGTTGTAGTTGCGTGTAGTCGTCGGATGACACAATTTCTCTAAGTTGGTTCTCCGTTGCTTGTATGAGTTCCTTGGTGTCTGTTATCTGTGTATGTAGAAATGACAGTGTAAGAGTAATGATGTCGAAGGAACATTTATTCAGGATCTGCTCAAATTTGTTGCAGAACTCCGGGTTGTCCTTGAAAAAGGTTGGTCTTGTGCGGATTCTCAATCCTCTTGGAATCTTTTTGGTTTTCAGATATTCTGCAAGAGTGATGCTATGCAGTTCGTAGTTGAGGAGACGGCGTGTTTCTCTCTCCAGGTCTCGAGTCTTGAACTCAGAGGCTGGGGTCTGGAGAAAGTCACTCGGTTCAGTGACTTGTGATAGTATAGCCGTGACTTCATCTTGATTAAATGACAGTGTATCACTGGTCATGTTTGATACAGGTGCTCGTACCAAATTATGGAAAGTTCAATAATAAATCTGTATTCAGCGCACACTGTATCAGGGCTGTCTGTAGGGTTCCACCCCAATATATGCAATAAAAATGACAGCAGCCTTAGGTATCGTTGCTTGGGTGCATTTATTGATGTTGATTCACATGCAGCAGTATAAAATGACGTTTCGGCAAACAATTGCCTTCATCAGATACTGCAGAAAACAGAAAATTTCATATTAACCGTGTAAATAATAGAAATAAAAATAAAATTAAATTAAAAATGACCAATGATCGTACAGATTCATATACAATGAGAGTATACATAGTCAAGAAAATGGTGGCAGGTGCATCATATCCTGCAGAAATATCGAAGAAACCAAATAATGTATATAATGATAAAGAATTGTTATTAGCACAATATACAGAACACAGGACTACAAACAGGCAGGGAGGTTAAACATTGTTGGAATAAGCCGATAGAGTGTGATGGATCCTGTCTATTGATCACATGTTAAGGAATATATACATAAACATATATATATACATGGCAGTAAGGATATGTAGCTATGATGTAACTTACCTATGCCGCAGGGAGAAGGAGAAAACAAGTTAGGCAGACGTGTGAAGAGATATGTATGCTCATAGCATGCTTGTCTGGAGTAGCGTCTGAAGAGGCAGACAAGCAGCTGGTTTTTGTAGGCAAGCGTGTCCAAATAGTGGCGCCAATTTAGAGGGGGAGGAGATAGAGCGGTCAGAGTGAGTCCGTGGCGGAAGGCTACCCCAAATCCATCACCCAGCAAATACTTACATCAAAAACAAAAATCCTACCCCAGGCGCCACGGGTCCCCTTTGTCCATACATACCATCCATGTGCACATAAGATTCTCAACACCATTCGGAGTCATTGGTCCATCCTGGGCAAAGCATACCCTGACATTTTGGAATTTGGACAACCGATCCTACCATGTAACAAACGGCCAAAAAACCTACGGGACCTATTGGTCCACGCTGATGAGGGTTCCACAAGGAGCTCCCCTCAACAAACATTTCTCAAAACACGGAAGAGAGGTACTTTCCCATGTTTACATTGCATGCAGTGCTCGCACGTACAGAAAGTTTCCCACATTTCACATCCCCATACAGGGGAATCTATCCCTATACGAGACTTCTTCACCTGTGATTCGGATCATGTTGTCTATATGCTAAAATGCCCATGTGGACTTGTATACGTAGGCGAGACAACGCAGAAGATACGAGAGCGTATCTGCCAACACAAATCAAAAATCCGAAACAATAATCTATTACTCCCAGTCCCTGCCCACTTCCATCAAATGCGCCACAATATTGCACAGCTGAAATTTCAGGTACTAGAACATGTCTCTATGCCACGAAGAGACGGTGATCGAATTCGGTTGTTAAAAATAAGGGAAGCGTATTGGATCCACCGATTGGATAGCCTTTCACCAAATGGCCTTAACCGCGAGTATGAGATCCAGTGCTTTGTATAAATTTTATCAATGTAATTACTATGTAATCCAAGTATCATGAGGGTTTACTAATATCGTCTTTATTTCTTTTTTAGGCCCATTAGAATACTTCCGTGCCGCAGACGAGTATCCTTTTTATTCACTAGATATTGATCTCTAATTATACTGCACTCCTATTCTGTGCCTTTTCATTTTTGGCACATTCTGTGCAATTTTCATTTTTCATCCCATATATACTATCCCTTTTACCTTAGTGGCTTCTATTACTATCTTTCACTATATTAAGGGCTACCATACAATCCTTATCTAACATTGACACTCCAGCTGTCACCGATTTCTAATCCCGGATGCGATGCGTCTCACACTGGAACGCATCTACTTCCGGATGGGGCACTCTACCTGCTGTTCTGAGTCCTTCTGACTCGGCAACGAACGGAGCGCGTCACTTCCGGCTGTCGGGTGCTCGATGCTTGTCCGCATGCGCCAGATGCGTTCCAGGCTGGAACGCATCCACTTCTGCCACGGACGCACTCTGACCGCTTTATGTCCTCCCCCTCTAAATTGGCGCCACTATTTGGACACGCTTGCCTACAAAAACCAGCTGCTTGTCTGCCTCTTCAGACGCTACTCCAGACAAGCATGCTATGAGCATACATATCTCTTCACACGTCTGCCTAACTTGTTTTCTCCTTCTCCCTGCGGCATAGGTAAGTTACATCATAGCTACATATCCTTACTGCCATGTATATATATATGTTTATGTATATATTCCTTAACATGTGATCAATAGACAGGATCCATCACACTCTATCGGCTTATTCCAACAATGTTTAACCTCCCTGCCTGTTTGTAGTCCTGTGTTCTGTATATTGTGCTAATAACAATTCTTTATCATTATATACATTATTTGGTTTCTTCGATATTTCTGCAGGAACCCTACAGACAGCCCTGATACAGTGTGCGCTGAATACAGATTTATCAGGGGGGTACAGGGACACAGGTGTCTTGAGCTTTATCCTGTGTCCACCCCCCTGTGAAGTGAGTAAAATTGAGCACTAAACTGCACTAAAAGGATCACTTTGCAGTATTCTATCTTAGCCATCCAACACTCACTGCTCACCTTGGGTCCCCCCCAATTCCCTCAGCCTTGAGGAACAAAATATGATTAATATCATCTACCTACACCCACTAAGTGATTGATCCTACCTCCACCAATCTAATTTACTCTAAACCTATCATTATTTCTGTCTCACGGGGATTGGCGCCTCGATTGGTGTGTTTTTTTCTGTGACCAAACACGGTCTCACCCACCGTGCCACCGTCACTCACTCTTCTACTGTGACGAGGGGACTTCCTCTGCATCTGTAGGAAATAAGGTTTGTACACAAACATAGAAGAGGATTCTTTATGGTAAGAGCAGTGATACTATGGAACTCTCTGCCTGAAGAGCTGGTGATGGAGAGTACAATAAAGGAATTCAAGAGGGCCCTGGATGCATTTCTGGAGTGTAATAATATTACAGGCTATAGCTACTAGAGATGGGTTGTTAATCCAGGGAGTTATTCTGATTGCCTGATTGGAGTTGGGAAGGAATTTTTATTCCCCATAAGTGGGGAAAATTGGCTTCTACCTGACAGTTTTTTTTTTTTGCCTTCCTCTGGATCAACTTGCAGGATGACAGGCTGAACTGGATGGTCAAATGTCTTTTTTCGGCATTATGTACTATGTTACTATATCACACAACGCAGGAGTTGTGGTGGGGTATTGAACAACAGACCGACGAGTGGTTTCTGCCGGTGGGCCTCAAGCCCGGCCTGGTGGTGTGCGATAATGGGCGAAATCTCGTCGCAGCTCTGGAACTAGCCAGTGTTATGCACATCCCTTGCCTGGCGCATGTGCTGAATTTGATGGTGCAGAAGTTCCTTCACAACTATCCCGACATGTCAGAGCTGCTGCATAAAGTGTGGGCTGTCTGTGCGCGCTTCCAGCATTCACATCCTGCTGCTGCTTGCCTGTCTGCGCTACAGCATAACTTCGGCCTTCCCGCTCAGCGCCTCATATGCGATATGCCCACCAGGTGGAACTCCACCTTGCACATGCTGGAGAGACTGTGCGAGAAGCAGCAGGCCATAGTGGAGTTTCAGCTGCAGCATGCACGGGTCAGTCGCACTGCGGAACAACACCACTTCACCACCAATGATTGGGCCTCCATGCGAGACCTGTGTGCCCTGTTGCACTGTTCCACACGACTATATATGCTGCATAGCCAGATAGCTAAAAAAAAAAAAATATGACCTCTAGATGTGGAGAACTTTGATAGTGTATCCATACACATTACAGCTGCATCAGCACATTGTATATGGATGTAGCAGAGCTTGGTGTGTTGGGGCAGCTGTAATGTGTATAGATACACTATCAAAGTTCTCCTCATCTAGAGGTCTTATTTTTTTTTTTTTTTAAGCTACCTGGCTATGCAGCTGATACAGTCTTGTGGTTAAGTGTCTTGCCTTTCATCCTAATGGTCACAGGTTCGATTCCCCTCACAAACTTTTCTGAAAGACAGGATAAATGAGGCTTGCCTAACATGGAGGTAAGTATATGTGTTGTTTTTTTTGTTTGTTTTTTTTTTTTTTAAATACTGGACTTTTACTTTACTGCCACAGGGGAGGAGGGGGCTATTGGCACTATGATATTGGCAAATGGGGGAGAGATAGGCACTTCATATTGGCACACACATTAGGAGGCAGGGGGAGAGGATGGCACTATGATATTGGGATGGGGGAAGACAGAGGCACTTGATATTGGCACATTATAGGGGGCACTATGGGGAGAGGAGCACTATGGGGGCATCTGGTGCTATATGGCTGGCTACTGGCACATTATAGGGTGGGTTTATATGGCTGACTACTGGCACATTATAGGGGGGGTTATATGGCTGACTACTGGCACATTATAGGGGGGTTATATGGCTGGCTACTGGCACATTATAGGGGGGCTGGGGGGCTATATGGCTGACTATTGGCACATTATAGGGGGGCTATATGGCTGGCACATTATAGAGGGGAAGCGAAACGCGCGGGTAGGGGGGGCCCAATACAAAAATTTGCTGTGGGGCCCAGTCATTTCTAGCTACACCCCTGTATATATCATATTATATATTATTATATTATTCAAAGCTGTTTTTTTAAGTGTTTAAGTGGTTTCATATGCTACTGGACAAGCAGGGACCTACTCCAAATTTTTTGCAGGCTCATCTTTTTAGATGCTTCAGTGACTCTTCATACATGTCTCACTCTCCATTGTAGTCTATGGAAATTGTGAAATGCTATGCTGTTACCACCCACACTCTTCAATCAACATTGCCACATTTATGTACAATCTCCTCCTTTCTGGAGTGCCAGGTGAGTAGATGAGGACTCCAAACTCTCGATAGGTGAGATTCCTGAAAGTTGAACCTGCACTTTCGATATGCCATTAATGTTGTGGCCCTAGAAATGACAATGTGGCCCTAGACCAGAAAAGTGTTTGCACCGCTTCTCTACAGCCATGCCTTCTTTACAAAGGATTTTGCCTCTTATGCCATTCGAAAGCTTCATGCACCTCGGCATACATGTAGAGTACATCACTAGGGCAGGAGGAGTACATATAGATTTTGAGCCCACTGGCTTTTGTTTACACATCTCCATGAACAAAAAAAAAAAAAAAGGAATAAAAAATGGTGAACATTTTTTTAATGATTATTAATTATTTCAAAGTAGTCAAAAATAAAAACTATAAAAAATTACTAGGCTGGAGCTTTTAAGTTCAAGGAGCTATATTTAAAAATGTTGAAAACGAATTGCCAAACTAAATATTCATTTCAATATGTTCACATAGTGTATATTTATCTTCATTTTAGTTTTCTAATAATACTTTTCATGATAAAACATTTGCATACTGACTGATTTGACATTTTCAAATTGCTTTAGTTTATATTTTAACGTCATGTTTCTTTATATATATATATATATATATATATATGTATATAAAATATATAGTTTTCATTTACAAATTGAAGGGGATTTTAAATATAATAGGTAGATACCAGGAACCTAAAAATATCAATATCAAGTCAAGTTCAATCATTTCAATGACAAATAGGGCTAGTAAATGTGGCTAAATTGCACCATAGGATAGAGAAGGGGCCTGATGAATATTTAGTTTTCTATTAGTTAAAGAAAAAAAAATGCTTTCACAAACTCTTGGATGTTGCCTTTTTTGCACAAAGTGATTGACAGTTTCTCTGTAATATATACATATATACTGTATGAACAAGAAAATAGTTAAACAAATAGATGATGACTGTCTCACGCTAATAAAACAATGCAGTGTCATAACTATGTCTTCCAAAAAACAGAAGAAAACACACCAAAATATTGAACTTGTAGTACCCTTCCTTGCCATATTACATAATCTTAGGAGGTAGAGTTGAATGAATTTTCTAAAATGTGTTTCAGTCCAATTTGTTTACCTGAACTAAAAGTTCTTTAAATCTCTCACTCTCTAGAAGAATTCTACCCAAACCAATCTGAAGAATTGAATTGAAGAACAATTAGGAAGAATCAGAATTCTGGGTTAAATTTTGATTCTGAAGAATCGATTTGCTCATCTATATCAGGAGACAAGACAGTGTGTACTGTATGTTTAATACATTTATTCAACATTTCTGAGAATCACATGGAAGATATATCTTTCCTTCACACACACAAACGTGCAGCAGTACTAGTGAGAGAGATATTGGGTCTAGTAATTTAACATGCTCTATTCTGGAAGCATAAAATAGCACAATGTGATTTTAGATAGTAATTTGCATTTGTGCATCTGTAGAAAGTCCTTTTACTAACTGCCTTTTCTTGCAGTTGTGGACCTCAAATTACACCATGAAATCCATATCTATATATGACCATTACTGAGTTATACTGAGTATTGTCACTAGTGTTGAGCGAATCAAACTTCGGATCCAAGATCCAAAGTCAATTTGTTCAAAACTTCATTTTAATGCTGTACGGAGATCTATCACCGTAAAACATTAAAGTGTGGGTACTCTGGCGAGGTGAAATTTGTTATCACTGAAGTCTCGTGAATAACTTCGGCCAACGATTTTTAAACTGAAAAATCATTATAAAACTTGTATCCTAAGTCACCTTTGGTACCAGCAAGTTTTAAAATGGTTTTAAAGTTTGAAAATTGAAGTCTGAAGTTATTCACCAAAGTCCCGCAAGACAATGATAGCGAATTTCGCTCACGGGAGCCCATACTTTTAAATGCTGTACAGAGACAAATATCCATAAAGCACTCAAACAAATTGACTTTGGATCTTGGATCCAAAGCTTTATTAGCTCAACACTAATTGTAACCATGTCAGTGGATACAGTACATGCTTAAACGGGTGCATGTCACGGGGTGTTCTGTTAGCACCCAAGGAGAATAAACCTATTAGAGTATAAAAAAAAATCATAAGATGCATTAATTAATAAGTTACATTTGGTTTATTTAGCATATTATGAATATTAATGTTAGCACGTTAGTTTACATGGAAGTGTGCACAAGTGCAGGAATTTATTTTTTGAGAATTATTACAGCCTATAAAAAAAATATGATTAAATCACCAAAATAACATTGACAAAAAGATAGTGAGCCTCATTTATTGCAAGTGTCAACCAGAAATGATGGATTCAGCATGGTAGCAACCAAATTTTTGCTTTCATTTCTTAAACTTAAACTGGTCTGGAAAATGAAAGGTGAGTACAAAGAACACCATGAAGAAATTATGGATATAGCAGTGGCACATTCATCTGACTTCCATTCCACCAATGGTGAAGGTTTTAGAGGTTTGGTTCCACAAATTAGACATTTATGCCATAACCGGGAGATATTCACTATAAATTTTAAGATGTGTAGTGTTGAGCTAACAGTTCGAGCATCGTTCGGGTTCGTACCGAAATTTTGGGGTGTCCGGGACCCGGACCCGAACCCGGACATTTTCAAAAAAGTTCGGGTTCAGGTCCGTTGTTCGTCGATTTCATCCCGCTTTCTGAAGGGCTGCACAGCAACCAATCAGCTAGCGTTTTACTTCTTGCCCTAAGAGCCCATCACAGCCATGCCTACTAATGGCATGGCTGTGATTGGCCAAGTGCGGCATGTGACCCAGCCTCTATTTAAGCTGGAGTCACGTAGCGCCGCACGTCACACTGCTCTTACTAGTGTAGGGAGAGGACGCAGCTTCTGTCAGGGCGAGAATAGGCAGGTTAAAGTCAGCAGCAGCACCTAATGAACGGATCGATCTACAGCTGAGAATCATTGAACTTCTGCTAGTTACTTGCTCGCTGGTTTTTAGGCTGCACAGAGCGTTTTTCTGTCACTTATTTTCTGGGTTGATTGATGGCCATTTTGTGACTTGTGGTGCACCAGAAGAAGCTGACACCAAGTCCATCAATCCATCAATACTAGTTTTTTTTTTTGCTATATCCTATATCAGGGGCTTGGCTGTGCTAATTTTGTCACCCCTAGAAACTCAGGATAGCAATTTCTATATTTTATTAAGGGGTTAAATACAATTGCCCAAATACCAATCCCCTAAATCTGGTGTTCCAGCTTTGGCTAGACAAGTATAATACTGTCTGCTGTCTGGCAAAGGATAGATTTTTTTCTGGGGTGAAATTCAATTGCCAAAAAAGCAATACAATAAATCAGTGGTTTCAGCTGTGGCTGGCAAAATAGAATAGTGTCCGCCAAAACATATATTTTGTTCTGGGGAGAAATTAATCTTGAAAAATAGCAATACCCTGATTCTGGTGTCCCAGCAGTTGCAGGCCAGATTTCATAGTGTCTGCCAAAACACATTTTTTGTTCTGGGGTGAAATTAATTTTGCAAAATAGCAATACCCTGAATCTGGTGTCCCAGCAGTTGCAGGCCAGATTTCATAGTGTCCGCTAAAACATATATTTTGTTCTGGGGTGAAATTAATCTGGCAAAATAGCAATACCCTGATTCTGGTGTCCCAGCAGTTACAGGCCAGATTTCATAGTGTCTCCCAAAACACATATTTTGTTCTGGGGTGAAATTAATCTGGCAAAATAGCAATACCCTGATTCTGGTGTCCCAGCAGTTGCAGGCCAGATTTCATAGTGTCTGCCAAAACACATATTTTGTTCTGGGGTGAAATTAATCTGGCAAAATTGCAATACCCTGAATCTGGTGTCCCAGCTGTTGTAGGCCAGATTTCATAGTGTCCGCTAAAACATATATTTTGTTCTGGGGTGAAATTAATCTGGCAAAATAGCAATACCCTGATTCTGGTGTCCCAGCAGTTGCAGGCCAGATTTCATAGTGTCTACCAAAACACATATTTTGTTCTGGGGTGAAATTAATCTGGCAAAATAGCAATACCCTGATTCTGGTGTCCCAGCAGTTGCAGGCCAGATTTCATAGTGTCTGCCAAAACATATATTTTGTTCTGGGGTTAAATTAATCTGGCAAAATAGCAATACCCTGATTCTGGTGTCCCAGCAGTTGCAGGCCAGATTTCATAGTGTCCGCTAAAACATATATTTTGTTCTGGGGTGAAATTAATCTGGCAAAATAGCAATACCCTGAATCTGGTGTCCCAGCTGTTGCAGGCCAAGTGTAAATCTGTCCATAACAGGATACCTTTCATCCAGGGCCTAAATACTAGCCCTAAAAGAGATATTCCCCTAAATCAGGGGTTACTGCTGTAATACGCTACATAAACAAATAGGCAGATAGTGTTAGGTGCCTGTAAAAAAAGGCCTAAATTTGAAATCAATACATTTGGCAAAATATTTTTTTCCTTATTGTGGTGCTTGGTGAACGGTAACAATGAGGAAAACATCTAGTAAGGGACGCGGACGCGGTCGTGGTGGTGTTAGTGTACCCTCTGGTGCTGGGAGAGGACGTGGCTATTCTGCCACAGCCACACGTCCTAGTGAACCAACTACCTCAGGTTCCAGTACTACAGCCAGTACTACCAGAATTTACAGCGATATTTGGTGGGGCACAAGGCCTGAGCAGGAACAGGCGCTAGTCAATTGGGTGGCCGACAGTGGATCCAGAATGTTCACAACATTATCTCCCACCCAGTCTTCTGCAGAAAGCGCACAGGTGGCACCTGAAAACCAAGCCCATCAGTCTGTCACATCACCCCCATGCATATCAGGGAAACTGTCAGAGCCTCAAGTTATGCAGCAGTCTCTTATGCTGTTTGAAGACTCTGCTGGCAGGGTTTCCCAAGGAAATCCACCTAGCCCTTCCCCAGTAGTGAAAGACATAGAATGCACTGATGCACAACCACTGATGTTTCCTGATGATGAGGACATGGGAATACCACCTCATCGGAGTCCGCACGTCTCTGATGATGACGAAACACAGGTGCCAACTGCTGCGTCTTTCTGCAGTGTGCAGACCGAACAGGAGGTCAGGGAGGAAGACTATGTGGAAGACGATGCAGGGGACGATGAGGTCCTAGACCCCACATGGAATGAAGTTCGTGCAACTGACTTTCATAGTTCAGAGGAAGAGGCAGTGGTGAGACCGAGCCAACAGCGTAGCAAAAGAGGGAGCAGGGGGCAAAAGCAGACCAGCCGCCGCCAAGAGAGTTCGCCTGCTACTGGCCACCGCCACCAGGGACCGAGCACCCCAAAGGCAGCTTCAAGGAGTTCCCTGGCATGGCACTTCTTTAAACAATGTGCTGACGACAAGACCCGAGTGGTTTGCACACTGTGCCATCAGATCCTGAAGCGAGGCATTAACGTTCTGAACCTTAGCACATCCTGCATGACCAGGCATCTACATGCAAAGCATGAACTGCAGTGGAGTAAACACCTTAAAAGCAAGGAACTCACTCTGGCTCCCCCTGCTCCCTCTTCTGCTGCTGCCTCGGCCTCTTCCTCCGCCTCGGGAGGAATGTTGGCACCTGCCGCCAGCAAACAGAGGATGTGCCACCGACAACACCTCCTGCGTCACCAAGCATCTCCACCATGTCACACGGCAGCGTTCAGCTCTCCATCTCACAAACCTTGGAGAGAAAACGTAAATTCCCACCTAGCCACCCTCGAGCCCTGGGCCTGAATGCCAGCATTTCTAAACTACTGGCCTTTGAAATGCTGTCATTCAGGCTGGTGGACACAGACAGCTTCAAACAGCTGATGTCCATGGCTGTCCCACAGTATGTTGTTCCCAGCCGCCACTACTTCTCCAAGACAGCCGTGCCTTCCCTGCACAACCAAGTATCCGATAAAATCAAGTGTGCACTACGCAACGCCATCTGTGGAAAGGTCCACCTAACCACAGATACGTGGACCAGTAAGCACGGCCAGGGACGCTATATCTCCCTAACTGCACACTGGGTAAATGATGTGGCGGCTGGGCCACAGGCGGAGAGTTCCTTGGCGCACGTCCTTCTGCCGCCAAGGATCTCAGGGCATCATTCTTTGCCTCCTGTAGCCGCCTCCTCCTACTCGGCTTCCTCCTCCTCTTCTTCCACCAGCTCATCCAGTCAGCCACACACCTTCACCACCAACTTCAGAACAGCCCGGGGTAAACGTCAGCAGGCCATTCTGAAACTCATATGTTTGGGGGACAGGCCCCACACCGCGCAGGAGTTGTGGCGGGGTATTAAACAACAGACCCACGAGTGGTTTCTGCCGGTGGGCCTCAAGCCCGGCCTGGTGGTGTGCGATAATGGGCGAAATCTCGTCGCAGCTCTGGGACTAGCCGGTTTGACGCACATCCCTTGCCTGGCGCATGTGCTGAATTTGGTGGTGCAGAAGTTCATTCACAACTACCGTGACATGTCAGAGCTGCTGCATAAAGTGAGGGCCGTCTGTGCGCGCTTCCGGCGTTCACATCCTGCCGCTGCTCGCCTGTCTGCGCTACAGCGTAACTTCGGCCTTCCCGCTCACCGCCTCATATGCGACGTGCCCACCAGGTGGAACTCCACCTTGCACATGCTGGAGAGACTGTGCGAGCAGCAGCAGGCCATAGTGTAGTTTCAGCTGCAGCACGCATGCGTCAGTCACACTGCGGAACAGCACCACTTCACCACCAATGATTGGGCCTCCATGCGAGACCTGTGAGCCCTGTTGCGCTGTTTCGAGTACTCCACCAACATGGCCAGTGGCGATGACACCGTTATCAGCATTACAATACCACGTCTATGTCTCATTGAGAAAACGCTTAGGGCGATGATGGAAGAGGAGGTGGCCCAGGAGGAGGAGGATGAGGAGTCATTTTTAGCACTTTCAGGCCAGTCTGTTAGAAGTGGCTCAGAGGGAGGTTTTTTGCAACAGCAGAGGCCAGGTACAAATGTGGCCAGCCAGGGCCCACTACTGGAGGACGAGGAGGAGGAGGTGGAGGAGGATGAGGATGAAGCAGGTAACAACGGGGTGGCACCCAACATAGCTCAGGCCCATCACTGGTGCGTAGCTGGGGGGATACGGAGGACGATGACAATACGCCTCCCACAGAGAACAGCTTGTCCTTACCTCTGGAGATCCTGGCACACATGAGCGACTACATGCTGCAGTGCTTGCGCAACGACAGCAGAGTTGCCCACATTTTAACGTGTGCGGACTACTGGGTTACCACCCTGCTGGATTCCCGGTACAAAGACAATGTGCCCACCTTACTTCCTGCACTGGAGCGTGATAGGAAGATGCGCGAGTACAAGCACACGCTGGTAGATGCGCTCCTGAGAGCATTCCCAAATGTCACAGGGGAACAGGTGGAGCCCAAGGCGAAGGCAGAGGAGTTGCAAGAGGTCGCAAAGGCAGCTGTGTCACAGCCAGCTCCTCTGAGGGCAGGGTTAGCATGGCAGAAATGTGGAAAAGTTTTGTCTCCACTCCACAGCTAACTGCACCACCACCTGATACGGAATGTGTTAGCAGGAGGCAGCATTTCACTAACATAGTTGAACAGTACGTCTGGACACCCCTCCACGTACTGACTGATGGTTTGGCCCCATTCAACTTCTGGGTCTCCAAATTGTCCACGTGGCCAGAGTTAGCATTTTATGCCTTGGAGGTGCTGGCCAGCCTGGCGGCCAGCGTTTTGTCTGAAAGTGTATTCAGCACGGCAGGGGGCGTCATTACTGACAAACGCAGCCGCCTTTCCACAGCCAACATGGACAAGCTGACATTCATAAAAATGAACGGGGCATGGATCCCACAGTCCCTCCCTTGTGCAGAATAGACATTTATAACTGCCTCCCCCTCAACCATGTATTCTTGTACTCCGGGGAACTTCTTTATTAAATCCTCATTTCTTTTAACTTTACCATGATCTTGCTGTGGGACCTCTCTCCTCTGTCTGGGTGCTAGGTCCAAAATAACTGAAAGTGGCCTTCTCCAGTGGTGGGTGATATGAGGCATGATTCCTTGCTGTGGGACCTGTATCCTCGGTCTGGGTGCTGGGCCGAAATAACTGAAAGTGGCCTTCTCCGTTGGTGGGTGATATGACGCATGATTCCTTGCTGTGGGACCTCTCTCCTTTGTCTGGGTGCTGGGGCCGAAATAACTTAAAGTGGCTTTCTCCAGTGGTGGGTGATATGAGGCATGATTCCTTGCTGTGGGACCTGTATCCTCGGTCTGGGTGCTGGGCCGAAATAACTGAAAGTGGCCTTCTCCGTTGGTGGGTGATATGACGCATGATTCCTTGCTGTGGGACCTCTCTCCTTTGTCTGGGTGCTGGGGCCGAAATAACTTAAAGTAGCCTTCTCTGGTGGTGGGTGATATGACGCATAATTTCTTGCTGTGGGACCTCTCTCCTCTGTCTGGGTGGTGGGGCATAAATAACTGAAAGTGACCTTCTCCGGTGGTGGGTGATATGACGCATGATTCCTTGCTGTGGGACCTCTCTCCTCTGTCTGGGTGCTGGGTCCGAAATAACTGAAAGTGGCCTTCTCCAGTGGTGGGTGATATGATGCATGATTCCTTGCTGTGGGACCTGTATCCTCGGTCTGGGTGCTGGGCCGAAATAACTGAAAGTGTCCTTCTCCAGTGGTGGGTGAAATGACGCATGATTCCTTGCTGTGGGACCGCTCTCCTCTGTCTGGGTGCTGGGTCCGAAATAACTGAAAGTGGCCTTCTCCAGTGTTGGGTGATATGACGCATGATTCCTTGCAGTGGGACCTCTCTTCAATTGATATTGTTTGAATTTTATTTATTTTATTTTATTTTAATTAATTTCCCTATCCACATTTGTTTGCAGGGGATTTACCTACATTTAGTTGCCTTTGGCAGCCCTCTAGCCCATTCCTGGACTATTTTACAGCCTTTTTAGTGCCTAAAAGTTCAGGTCCCCATTGACTTCAATGGGGTTCGGGTTCGGGATAAAGTTCGGGTCGAGTTCGGGAACCCGAACTTCCAGGTGTTCGCTCATTTCTACTGAGGAGTGTATTGAAGTACAACAACTGTTAAGAGAGAAGCAAGACACCTTTTCTAATGCACCTGGCTACACTCCCTGAGGTGGTACGGGAGAACAAGCCTAAGGAGATCAATGAGATGCTCCAACTGGGGGTGATTGAGCCATCGGACAGCACCTGAGCCTCCGAAGTAGTCCTCGTACCCAAGCGGGACAGCGCGACATGCTTCTGCATGGACTACCGGAGGTTAAACGAAAAGACAGTGCCTACCCTATGCCGAGGAAGGACAAAATGCTAGAACTGATTTCCAGAGGCCAATACCTCCCTATTATTGATCTCTGTAAGGGGTATTGGCAGATCCTCTTGACCCCGGACGCCAACCCTAAGTCCCCCTTTGTCACCCCATTCGGTTTATACCAATTTAAGGTAATGCCGTTTGGAATAAAAAATGCTCCAGCTACCTTCCAAAGAATGGTGGACCGGCTCCTAATTGGGTTCCAGGGCTACATTGCCATCTTAAATGACATCACCATCTTTAGCAACACCTGGCAGGAGCACTTGGCCCATATAGGAGTGGTTCTAGACAGGATTAGGAATGCAGGCTTAACACTGTATCCTGACAAATGCAACATAGGAATGGCCGAGGTCCAATACCTAGGTCATCGAGTAGGCTGTGGGAAGCAGAAGCTGGAGCCCGCTAAAGTAGATGCTGTAGCCCAGTGGCCAATCCCCAGAACCAAGGCACAGGTGTTAGCTTTTCTAGGGACGGCCAGGTATTATAAGAAGTTTGTTTCCAACTATAGCGCCATGGCCAAACCCCTTATTGATCTTACCAGGAAAAACCTTCCCCACCAAGCAACCTGGACCCCGGAGTGTGAGCAGGCAATCCAACAATTGAAAAATTCACTTATAAATGCCTTTGTCTTGGCAGCAACCAATCCAATCAAACGTTTTCTTGTTCACACAGACTCTTCTATGGTTGGATTGGGAGCAGTACTGAGCCAAGTCGGGGCCGATGGAGGAGAACATCCCATGGTTTACATAAGTCGGATGCTGTTATCCAGGGAAATAAGCTACACAGCCATCGAGAAGGAGTGCCTGGCTGTGGTGTGGGCCCTGAAAAAGTTACAACTCTACTTTTATGGACATTCTTTTACTTTGCTCAGTGTGCTCACGGATCACAACCCACTGGTCTTGCTAAACAAGGTGGCTGGGGACAATGCCTGGCTGCTGCACTGGAGTTTGGCGCTTCAGCCATTTTATCTTCAACATCCAGAACCGCCCAGGAAAACAAAATGTAAACGCTGACGGTTTGTCTAGACAAGCTGACTTTGAAAAATGATCTGTGAGCAACCCCGGACATCGCCAAGCCGATGGACGAGTCTGTGTATGCTGGCTTGTGGGCAAGAAGGAGCAGTGTAGTGGATTGCGTTTAGCTACTATCCACTATGCTTCATTTTTGCTGTCCATAACGTTTATTGGTGCAATATTTTGTTCAATCCCCTATTGTTCGTTACTTGCAAGACAAAAAATAATCAGTGACCTGCTGAGCATTCGTCTGGTTGGTTGGTAGAAACACAATGGCTACAAGAGATGTTTCATCTGCACTGTTAATTGGATCCAGCGATCTTTTATCTAAAAGAGCGATCCTCAATCCAAAGAGAGGATCGGTTTGGACTTTTCCTGTCATTCTCTGTCCCACGTCAATAGACCATCTGCATATACAATTGCTGTGCCATCTCTGATAGAGATATACATGCCACGTTATTGCTCTTGAACGATTGTAACATACCATGTGTCAGCAGTTTGACACCCCAGTGACACCCCTATAATCAATGGTGACAATCAGGGAGCATTCCACTATATTTTTTATCTGAGTATTTTTTATCTGAGCATGCTATAGATTTATTCATCTATTATCTATTTATTATTTTGTATGCATTCATTGATGTACTAACATTATTTGGGATCATTAAAGCACTTTTTAGAACTACTTTCCAGTCGTTCTGTCCATATATGAGTGCCCGCCGCCAGTATCTAAATTGACCTTTTTCTTCTGGTGGGGTGATCCAGAACGGCCAGGAGCACCATTCTTGAGAAAAGTAAGAGTGAGCGTCTCCTCATTTTTTCATTTCAACAAGATTCATATATGTTATATATTTTTTAGTAATTGTAAAAAATGTATGGCACAACATAAATGTGTAATTACTAACATATATATATATATATATATATATATATATATATATATACACACTCACGGGCGTAGCTAACGGCTCATGGGCCCTGGTGCAAGAGTTCAGCGTGGGCCCCCTTCCCTCAGTGCTTTGTGTGTCTTCTTATGCAGCACAAGGGTCTTTGGGCCCCCTCACGCTCCTGGGCCCGGTAGCGGCTGCTACTTCTGCACCCCCTATAGCTACGCCCATGTACACACTCACCTAAAGAATTATTAGGAACACCATAATAATATGGTGTTGGACCCCCTTTTGCCTTCAGAACTGCCTTAATTCTATATGGCATTGATTCAACAAGGTGCTGATAGCATACTTTAGAAATGTTGGCTTATATTGATAGGATAGTATCTTGCAGTTGATGGAGATTTGAGGGATGCACATACAAGGCACAAAGCTCCAGTTCCACCACATCCCAAAGATGCTCTATTGGGTTGAGATCTAGTGACTGTGGGGGCCATTTTAGTAAAGTGAACTCATTGTCATGTTCGAGAAACCAATTTGAAATGATTTGAGCTTTGTGACATGGTGCATTATCCTGCTGGAAGTAGCCATCAGAGGATGGGTACATGGTGGTCATGAAGGGATGGACATTGTCAGAAACAATGCTCAGGTAGCCCGTGGCATTTAAACGATGGCCAATTGGTACTAAGGGGCCTAAAGTGTGCCCAGAAAACATCCCCCACACCATTACACCACCACCACCACCAGCCTGCACAGTGGTAACAAGGCATGATGGATACATGTTCTCATTCTGCTTACGCCAAGTTCGACTCTACCATTTGAATGTCTCAACAGAAATCGAGACTCATCAGACCAGGCAACATTTTTCCAGTCTTCAACAGTCCAATTTTGGTGAGCTCGTGCAAATTGTAGCCACTTTTTCCTATTTGTAGTGGAGATGAGTGGTACACAGTGGGGTCTTCTGCTGTTGTAGCCCATCCGCCTCAAGTTTGTGCATGTTGTGGCTTCAAAAATGCTTTACTGCATACCTCGGTTGTAACGAGTGGTTATTTCAGTCAACCTTGCTCTTCTATCAGCTTGAATCAGTCGGCCCATTCTCCTCTGACCTCTAGCATCAACAAGGCATTTTCACCCACAGGACTGCTGCATACTGGATGTTTTTCCCTTTTCACACCATTCTTTGTAAACCCTAGAAATGGTTGTGCGTGAAAATCCCAGTAACTGAGCAGATTGTGAAATACTCAGACCGGCCCGTCTGGCACCAACAACCATGCCACGCTCAAAATTGCTTAAATCACCTTTTTTTCCCATTCTGACATTCAGTTTGGAGTTCAGGAGATTGCCTTGACCAAAAGCACACCCCTAAATGCATTGAATCAACTGCCATGTGATTGGTTGACTAGATAATTGCATTAATGAGAAATAGAACAGGTGTTCCTAATAATTCTTTAGGTGAGTGTATATAGAAAAATAAGGCAGCACTCCAAAAACCACGATTAGCGGTGCAAGCGTTCACCCCCGATCCAGGGCACATCAATATTCCAGAAAATATGCAGCACTCCAAAGTAAGTTACTGTGGAATGCTGCATATTTTCTGGAAGATAGATAGATAGATAGATAGATAGATAGATAGATAGATAGATAGATAGATAGAATCATACTTCATAATATGTGGGAAACTACTACTGATGTTTTTAGCCATAATATATTTAAATATATTATAATATATTATATATTCTAAATATATAATAATGTGTAAATATATTATGGCTAAAAACTTATACATATATGTTTAAATTAAGTTTAGCCTCTATTTCTGAAAAAGTTTGTGACAGGATTTGAACTGAGGTACACCAGCACTTCTTAGGTCTCGTCTTCTCTCTCCCTTTCTGTTGGCTGCCCTGATCTGCTTCTCTCTCTTTTGTACACAAAACACACAATTTTTCTTTTGAATCCTAGACTTTACCTTCACTTTCCCTGCCAATAAGCTTGATTGATTGATTTCTGACTGTCCCTGACGTTTTTATGGCAGATACTGTAAGACCCAACCACCCTCATTGACAGCCCAACACAGATTGGCTCATCCAGGCTGTCTGTCAGCCTGGAAACCAATCAGGGAAAGCACCCCCCCCACCACTTCCTCTCAGGGTCATGTAAGAACCCTTCTTCTTCCTCCCTAGTGCTTTTTTCTCTGCTGGCATGTACACTAAAATGGCGCTACTCGCCGTTTTAGAGCATTCGTCCAAAATAAATCTGGAAAGATTCTGGTTCATCTGCTGCCTGAAAAATAGAAAAGTTCAGACCAAACTCGGTTTTCTCATCCTTAGTCCTGTGGATAGATTCTCCTATCTGAGCTGTGGATCTCTGCAGCTCCTTCATAATGACCATTAGTATATTGGCTGATTCTCTAATTAGTGTTTTCTTTGTCTAGGCTATCAGTTTAGGTGAATGTTCATGTCTTGGCTGATTTACATTTGTGCCATATTCCTATCATTTTCAGATAATGTATTGAACAGTGCTCTGTAAGATGTTCAGCGCTTGGGATATTTTTTATAACCTAACCCTGCTTAACACTTCTCCACAACTTTATCCCTGACCTGTCTGATATGTTCTTTGGTTTTCAGGATGCTGTTTGATCACTCATGTTCTCCAACAAACCTCTGAGGCCTTCACAGAACATGTGTAGTTATAATGAGGATAAATTAAACACAGTTGGACTCTATTTAATAATAGGTGATTTTTTAAGGTCATTTATCACACTGGATTTTATTTTCATGTATCAGAGTACAGGGGGCTGAATATAAATGCACTGCACACTTTTCAGATTTTTATTTATGAAAAATTTTGAACACCATGTATCATTCTCTTTTCACTTCACAAATACTTGATACTCTGTGTTGGTTTATCACATAAAATCTAGTGATGAGCGGCATAGGCGATATTCGAATTTGCAATAATTCGAGATCTCCAGTCATTATTTACTTGATTGCAATCAACACTAAGGGGTAGGCAACATTCCTATTGGTTGCTAGGGATGTTGTTAAGTGCCGATATTCATGATAAATTTGAGATACATTCGCGATTTGAATATTCATAGTCAACAATAATAAAATCCCAATAAAACATATTCAAGTATGTGGGTGTAAGTTCAAGGTGTAGAAATACTTTTTCAAGGCACTATGGGTGTCATTTATGACGAGATATAGGCTATCTGGCGCAGATTCTGTCAGACTCCATGGTGTGGCAGAATCTACGACTTCTTCCCCGCTCATGCTAGGTCTAAAAAAAGTGGGTGTGGTGTGGGTAGGGAAGAGGATGGGCCAGTAGATTTGTCTCATTCACCATTTCCTATGCCTGTTTTAGGCATAGAAAATTGTCTAAATGTAAGATAGCTATATAGTTATCTATCAAAATCATGTACATGATATGAACATTTAAGTTTTTCTTGAAAAATACCTTTCTGAAAAAAAAGCACCCTTATACTTTTTAAACCATTTCAACATTGTATTTGTACCTTTTTTTTTTTTTTTAAATAACCGAGATAGATGAAGTGTTTGACTCTTGCACTAGTAGTAGTTTGGTTTTAAGTCATTTAAGATGAATCAAAGGTAGACAATGCTATCGAGCCAAGGGCTTTATAGTGTTCTTTTTTTCTATGTCTCCTTTGCATTAAATTGTACAAGATTACAGAAGTAGGTTTCCATAAATAGGTTGCCAAATAATGCTTACTTTTAGAGTTAAGCAAACACCTGGATGTTCGGGTTCGAGAAGTTCGACCGAACTTCACGAAAATGTTCGAGATCCGGACTCGACCCGAACTTGACCCCGAACCCGAACCCCATTGAGGTCAATAGGGACCTGAACTTTTGGGCACTAAAAATGCTGTAAAATAGCCCAGAAAAAGGCTAGAGGGCTGCAAAATGTAGGTAAATACCCTGCAAGCAAATGTGGATAGGGAAATGACTTCAAATAAAATAAAATAAATAAAAATTAACCAATATCAAATGGCAACTTGAAGGAGGAGGTGGAATAGGAGGTTGGGGTGGCGTCAGGTGGTAATGCTATGGAAGTTGAAGTTTTCATCACAGCCAAAAAGGATTCATGTCTGCCTGCAGTGCCACAGGCCTCATTCACAGACTCAGGGTCATGGCAACCATACATGGGACTTGAAGTTATCATCACAGCCAAGAAGGAATGATGTCTGCCTGCAGGGCCACAGCCCTTATTTAAACATTCAGGCCCACGGGACCCACAAAGAGGAGAGTTAAAATCATGCCAAGACAGTATTGATTTCACGCAGCAAAGCCACAGGCCTCATTCACAGATTCAGACCCATGGCAATCACAAAGAGCAGAGTTACAATCATGCCAAATCAGTATTGATTTCACTCAGCAGTGCCATAGGCCTCATTTACTAATTCAGGTGGACCATGGCACTCGCAAAGAGGAGAGCGGTCCCGGGACAGCAACACAAGCCTTAGTTCAACCTGCAATGGAACAGGCCATTATCATTTATGTAGGCCCCTGACACCCAGATAGAGGAGAGGTCATTTGACAGTAAAAAGAGTTGAATGTCTCCCACCAAGACAGCAAGCAATTAAACAAAATTTAGGCTCCTGACACCCACACAATGGGGCGGTCATTTGACAGTAAAAAGAGTTTAATGTCTCCCACCAATGCAGAGAGCGATTAAATGAAATATAGGCCCTTGACAAGCAGACAATGTAGAGGTCATTTGACAGTATAAAGAGTGTAATATCTCCCAACAATGCAGCAAGCGATGAAACGAATTATAGGCCCCTGACAACCAGACAATGGGGCGGTCATTTGACAGTAAAAAGAGGTTAATGTCTCCCACCAATACAGCAGGCGATGAAACAAAATATAGGCCCCTGACAACCAGACAATGTAGAGGTCATTTGACAGTATAAAGAGTTTAATTTCTCCCACCAATGCAGCAAGCGATAAAATGAAATATAGACCCCTGACAACCAGACAATGTAGAGGTCATTTGACAGTATAAAGAGGATAATGTCACCCACCAAAGCAACAAATGATAGGCCCCTGACACAAAAACAATGAGGTAGTCATTTGGCAGTAAAATTAGTTAATTGTCTCCCACCAAGACAGCAAGCAAGTAAACAAAATATAGGCCCCTGACACCCACACAATGGGGCGGTCGTTTGACAGAAAAAAGAGTTTAATCTATCCCACCAAGACAACAAATGATTAAACAACATATAGGCCCCTGACACCCACACAATGGGGAAGTCATTTAACAGTAAAAAGAGGTAAATGTCTCCCACCAAGACATCAAGCAAGTAAACAAAATATGAGCCCCTGAAACCCACACAATGGGGCGGTCATTTGACAGTAAAAAGAGTTTAATCTCTCCCACCAAGACAAGAAATGATTAAACAACATATAGGCCCCTGACACCCACATAATGGGGCAGTAATTTGACAGTAAAAAGAGTTAAATGTCTCCCAACAAGACAGCAAGCAAGTAAACTAAATATAGGCCCCTGACACCAACACAATGGGGCGGTCATTTGACAGTAAAAAGAGGTTAATGTCACCCACCAAAGCAAAAGGTGATTATCTGAAATGTAGACCCCTGGCACCCAGATAGAGGAGAGAGGTCCCATAGCAGCAAAACAGGCATCATGTTACCCACCAATGGAACAGGCCACTTTCAGTAATTTAGGCCCCTGACACCCAGACAGAGGAGAGGTCATTTGACAGCAAAAAGAGGTTAATGTCACGCACCAAATCAGCAGGCGATTAGCTGAAATGTAGTTGGTAGTTGGTAGTTGACAGAGGAGAGGTTCATTCAACTTGGTGTTGCCCCCAAAATAATGGTAAAATTAAAAAAAAGAGGACTCAATAAAGAAGTGCCCTGGAGTACAAGAATGTATGGTTGAGGGCAAGACAGTTATAAATGTCTATTCTGCACAAGGGATAGACAGGTCCTGTGGTATCCATGCCTGGTTCATTTTTATGAACGTCAGCTGGTCCAAGTTGGCTGTGGACAGGCGGCTGTGTTTGTCTGTAATGGCGCCCCCTGCCGTGCTAAATACACGTTCAGACAATACACTGGCCGCAGGGCAGGCCAGCACCTCCAAGGCATAAAAGGCTAGCTCTGGCCATGTGGACAATTTGGAGACCCAGAAGTTGAATGGGGCCGAACCATGAGTCAGTACGTGGAGGTGTGTGCACATGTACTGTTCCACCATGTTTTTGCAATGCTGCCTCCTGCTAACACGCGCAGATAGCTGTGGCACTGTGACAAAAATGTTTCCACATCTCGGCCATGCTAACCCAGACTTCAGGGGAGCTGGCCGTGACACAGCTGTGTTTGCGACCTCTTGCTCCTGCTCTGCCTTCGCTTTGGGCTTCCACTTGTTCCCCCGTGTCAGTTGGGAATGCTCTCAGAAGCGCGCCTAAAAGCGTGCGCCTATACTCGCGCATCTTTCTATCACGCTCCAGTGCAGGAATTAAGGTGGGCACGTTGTCTTTGTACCGGGGATCAAGCAGGGTGGCCACCCTGTAGTCAGCACACCTTAAAAAGTGGGCAACTCTGCTGTCGTTGTGCAGGCACTGCAGCATGTAGTCGCTCATGTGGACAAGGCTGCCCAGAGGTAAGGACAAGCTGTACTTTGTGGGATGTGTATCATCCTCCGTTTCCCCAGCCACGCACCAGTGATGGGCCTGAGCTGCGTTGGGTGCCACGCCGCTGTGAACATGCTTTATCCTCATCCTCCTCCTCCTCCACCTCCTTCTCATCCTCGTTCTCCTCGTCCCCCAGTAGTGGGCCATGGCTGGCCAAATTTGTACCTGGCCTCTGCTGTTGCAAAAAACCTCCCTCTGAGCCACTTCTAAAAGACTGGCCTGAAAGTGTTAGAATTGACCCCTCTTCCTCCTCCTCCTCCTGGACCACATCCTCTTCCATCATCACCCTAAGTGTTTTCTAAAGGAGAAATAGAAGTGGTATTGTAAAGCTGATAACGGCTTCATCGCCACTGGCCAACAACGCAACAGGGCACACAGGTCTCTCATGGAGGCCCAGTCATTGGTGGAGAAGTGGTGCTATTCCACAGAGCAACTCACCCGTGCTTGTTGCAGCTAAAACTCCACTATGGCCTGCTTCTGCTCGCACAGTCTCTTCAGCATGTGCAAGTTGGAGTTCCACCTGGTGGGCACATCGCATATGAGGAGGTGAGCAGGAAGGCCGAAGTTACACTGTAGCGCAGACAGGCGAGCATCGGCAGGATGGGAACGCCAGAAGCTCGCACAGACGGTCCGCACTTTATGCAGCAGCTCTGACATGTTGGGGTAGTTGTTAATGAATTTCTGCACCACCAAATTCAGCACATGCGCCAGGCAAGGGATGTGCATCAAACCGGCTAGTCCCAGAGCTGCAAACCTGCTAGTCCTAGGCCGGGCTTGAGGCTCACCGGCAGCAACAACTCTTTGGTCTGTTGTTCTATACCCCGCCACAACTCCTGCGCGGTGTGGGGTCTGTCACCCAAACACATAAGTTTCAGAATGCCCTGCTGACAATTACCCCGGGCTGTGCTGAAGTTGGTGGTGAAGGTTTGTGGCTGACCGGATGAGCAGATGGAAGAAGAGGAGGAGGAAGCCGAATAGGAGGAGGAGGCAACAGGAGGCAAATAATGATGCCCTGCGATCACTGGCAGCGAAGGACGTGCGCCAAACAGCTCTCCGCCTGGGGCCCAGCCGCCACTACATTTACCCAGTGTGCAGTTAGGCAGATATAGCGTCCCTGGCCGTGCTTACTGGTCCACATATCTGTGATTAATTGGACCTTGCCACAGATAGCGTTGCGTAGTGCACACTTGATTTTATCCGATACTTGGTTGTGCAGGGAAGGCATGGCTAGATTGGAGAAGTAGTGGCGGCTGGGAACGATGTAATGTGGGACAGCCACTGCCCTCAGCTGTTTGAAGCTGTCTGTGTCCACCAACCTGAATAACAGCATTTCAAAGGCCAGTAGTTTAGAAATGCTGGCATTCAGGGCCAGGGATCGAGGGATGCTAGGTGGGAATTTACGTTTTCTCTCCAAGGTTTGTGAGATGGAGAGCTGACGCTGCCGTGTGACATGGTGGAGATGCTTGGTGACAGAAGTGGTGGTGTTGGTGTCACATCCTCTGTTTGCTAGGTGGCAGGTGCCAACGTTCCTCCAGAGACGGAGGAAGAGGCCGAGCAGTAGCGGAAGAGGGAGCAGGAGGGGCCTGAGCCCTTTTTTGGTTTTGAAGGTGCTTGCTCCACTACAGCACGTGTGTCGTGCAGGTTGTGCTAAGGTTCATAACGTTAATGCCTCGCTTAAGGCTCTGATGGCACAGCGTGCAAAGCACTCGGTCTTGACGTCAGCACATTGTGTGAAGAAGTGCCATGCGAGGGAACCCCTTGAAGCTGCCTTTGGTATGCTCGGTCCCTCGTGGCGGTGGCCAGTAGCAGGTGAACTCTCTTGGCAATGGCTGTTCTGCTTTTGCACCCTGCTCCCTCTTTTGCTTCGCAGTTGGCTCAGTCTCAACACTGCCTCTTTCTCTGAAAATCAGTGGCACGACTTTCATTCCATGTGGGGTCTAGGACCTCATCGTCCCCTGCATCGTCTTCCACACAGTCTTCCTCCCTGACCTTCTGTTCGGTCTGCACACTGCAGATAGACGCAGCAGTTGGCACCTGTGTTTCGTCATCATCAGAGACGTGCTTTCTCTGCTGATGTGATATTCCCATGTCCTCATCAGGAAACATAAGTAGTTGTGCGTCAGTGCATTCTATGTATTTCACCGCTGGGGAAGGCCTAGGTGGATGCTTTTGGAAAACCCTGCCAGCAGAGTCTTAAAACATCATAAGAGACTGCTGCATAACTTGAGGCTCAGACAGGTTCTCTGATATGCATGGGGGTGATGTGACAGACTGATAGGCTTGGTTTTCAGGCGCCACCTGTGCGCTTTCTGCAGAAGACTGGGTGGGAGATAATGTGAACCTGCTGAATCCACTGTCGGCCACCCAATCGACTAACGCCTGTACTTGCTCAGGCCTTAGCAGCCAGAATGGCATTAGGCCCGACCAAATATCGCTGTAGTTTCTGGCGGCTACTGGGACCTGAGGTAGTTGGTTAACTAAGACGTGTAGCTGTGGCAGAATGGCCACGTCCTCTCCCAGAATGACACAATAGTGTGTGCGAATATAGAGGATTATGCTTTCAGCACTTGTATTTAGACCTTGAGTGTAATATACCCTTTTACAGACAAAAATACATTTGGAGATGCACAGTAGCGTGTGCAAATATAGAGGATTTAGCTTTCAGCCCTTGTATTTAGACACTTAGTGTAATATACCCTTTTAAAGACAGAAATACACTTGGAGATGCACAGCAACGTTTGTAAATATAGAGGATTTATTTTTCAGGCCTTGTATTTAGACGCTGACACGCTGAGTGTAATATACCCTATTACGGACAGAATTAAACTTGGAGAGGAACATCAGAAGGTACAGATGTTTAGGATTTCTATTTCAGGGATTTTGTTTAACCACAGAAAAAAATCTATCCTTTGACGGACAGTATTACACATGGCAAGCCACAGCTGGAACACCAGAGTTAGTGGATTGGCATTTTGGCAATTGAATTTCACCCCAGAAAAAAATCTGTCCTTTGACTGACAGTATTACACTGGGCCAGTCACAGCTGGAACACCAGATTTAGGGGATTGGTATTTTGCGAATTGAATTTCACCCCAGAAAAAAATCTATCCTTTTACAGACAGTATTACACTTGGCCAGAAACAGCTGAAACCACTGATTTAGGGGATTTGTATTTTGACAATTTAATTTCACCCCAGAAAAAATCTATCCTTTGACAGACAGTATTACACTTGGCCAGCCACAGCTGGAACCCCAGATTTAGGTGATTGGTATTTTGGCAATTAAATCTCACTCCAGATAAAAATCTGTCCTTTTACGGACAGTATTTCACTTGGACAGCCACAGCTGTAACCCTAGATTTAGGGGATTTATATTTTAGCAATTGAATTTCACCCCAGAAAAAATCTATCCTTTTACGGACAGTATTACACTTGGACAGCCACAGCTGTAACCCCAGATTTAGGGGATTGGTATTTTGGCAATTTAATTTCACCCCAGAATAAAATCTATCCTTTGACGGACAGTATTAAACTTAGCCAGCCACAGCTGGAACACCAGATTTAGGGGATTGGTATTTTGACAATTTATTTCCACCCCAGAAAAAATCTATCCTTTGACAGAAAGTATTACACTTGGCCAGCTACAGCAGGAACCCCAGATTAGGTGATTGGTATTTTGGCAATTAAATCTCACTCCAGATAAAAATCTGTCCTTTTACGGACAGTATTTCACTTGGACAGCCACAGCTGTAACCCTAGATTTAGGGGATTTGTATTTTAGCAATTGAATTTCACCCCAGAAAAAATCTATCCTTTGGCAGACAGGATTACACTTGGCTAGCAACAGCTGAAACCACTGAGTTAGGGGATTGGTATTTTGGCAATTGAATTTCACCCCATAAAAAAATCTATCCTTTGAAGGACAGTATTAAACTTAGCCAGCCACAGCTGGAACACCAGATTTAGGGAATTGGTATTTTGGCAATTGAATTTCACCCCAGAAAAAAATCTATCCTTTGACGGACAGTATTAAACTTAGCCAGCCACAGCTGGAACACCAGATTTAGGGGATTGGTATTTTGGCAATTGATTTTCACCCCAGAAAAAAAATCTGTCCTTTGACAGACAGTATTACACTGGGCCAGTCACAGCTGGAACACCAGATTTAGGGGATTAGAATTTTGGCAATTGAATTTCACCCCAGAAACAATCTATCCTTTGACGGACAGTATTAAAGTTAGCCAGCCACAGCTGGAACACCAGATTTAGGGGATTGGTATTTGGGCAATTGAATTTCACTCCAGAAAAAATCTATCCTTTGACGAACAACATTAAACGTAGCCGGCCATAGCTTGAACACCAGATTTAGGGGATTGGTATTTTGGCAATTTAATTTCACCCCAGAAAAAAAATCTCTCCTTTTACGGACAGTATTAAACATGGCCAGCCACAACAAGAACCCCAGATTTAGGGGATTGGTATTTTGACAATTGCATTTCACCAAAGAAAAAAATCTATCCTTTTACGGACAGTATTACACTCGGCCAGCAACAGCTGAAACCACTGATTTAGGGGATTGGTATTTTGACAATTTAATTTCACTTCAGAAAAAAATCTATCCTTTGACAGACAGTATTACACTTGGAGATTTAAAGGTAAAAAGGAAAAAAACAGAGGTTGAGTAGTTCTGTAAGAGCAGAAAAACCCTGGACTGGGGGCGCCAGAGGGCAGAAAGGTATATGGTGGGATAAACTTATTTATAGAAAAGTGGTATTGATTAGAAACAAAAAATAAAAAAATATATTGAGTAATGAATATTAAATAATAATAGTAACAATAATAACAAACAGTCACGATTGTGTGGGGAGGCAGCACAGGTGTTAGGGGTTTGAACCAGTCAGTCCCCTACTGATCAGAAGAAAAGTGAGTGACGGTGGCACGGTGGGTGAGACCGTGTTTGGTCACAGAAAAAACACACCAATCGAGGCGCCAATCCCCGTGAGACGGAAATAATAATGGAGTTAGATTAAGGTAGATAGGTGGAGGTAGGATCAATCACTTAGTGGGTGTTGATGGATGATAATAATCATATTTTGTTCCTCAAGACTGAGGGAGTGGGGGGGTCCCCCCCACTCCCTCAGTCTTGAGTATTACACTTGGCCAGCCACAAATGGAACCCCAGATTTAGGGGATTGGTATTTTGGCAATCGAATTTCACCCCAGAAAAAAAATATATATTCTTTTACGGACAGTGTTACACTTGACCAGCAACAGCTGAAACCACTGATTTAGGGGATTGGTATTTTGGACAATTTAATTTCACTCCAGAAAAAAATCTATCCTTTGACAGACAGTATTACACTTGGCCAGCCACAGCTGGAACCCCAGATTTAGGGGATTGGAATTTTGGCAATTGAATTTCACCCCAGAAAAAAACTAAAATCTATCCTTTTGCAGAGACAATTATACTTGGCCAGCAACAGCTGAATCCACTGATTTAGGGGATGGATATTTTGGCAATTGAATTTCACCCCAGAAAAAAATCTATCCTTTGTCGGACAGTATTACACTTTGCCAGCCACAGCTGAAACTCCAGATTTAGGGGATTGGTATTTTGGCAATTGATTTTCACCCCAGAAAAAAATGTATCCTTTGACGGACAGTATTAACCTTAGCCAGCCACAGCTGGAACCCCAGATTTAGGGGATTGGTATTTTGGCAATTGAATTTCACCCCAGAAAAAAATCTATCCTTTGTCGGACAGTATTAACCTTAGCCAGCCACAGCTGGAACCCCAGATTTAGGGGATTGGTATTTTGGCAATTGAATTTTACCCCAGAAAAACAATAATCTATCCTTTTACAGACAGAATAACACTTGGCCAGCAACAGCTGGAACCACTGATTTAGGGGATTGGCATTTAGGCAATTGAATTTCACCCCAGAAAAAAAATCTGTCCTTTGACGGACAGTATTACACTGGGCCAGTCAGAGCTGGAATACCAGATTTAGGGGATTGGTATTTTGCAAATTGAATTTCACCCCAGAAAAAAATCTATCCTTTGACGGATAGTTTTAAACTTAGCCAGCCACAGCTGGAACACCAGATTTAGGGGATTGGTATTTTGTCAATTGAATTTCACCCCAGAAAAAAATCTATCCTTTTACGGACAGTATTACACTTGGCCAGCAACAGCTGAAACCACTGATTTAGGGGATTGGTAATTTGGCAACTGAATTTCACTCCAGATTAAAATCTATCCTTTTACGGACAGTATTACCCTTGGACAGCCACAGCTGTTACCCCAGATTTAGGGGATTGGTATTTTGGCAATTTAATTTCACCCCAGAAAAAAATCTATCCTTTGACGGACAGTATTAAACTTAGCCAGCCACAGCTGTAACACCAGATTTAGGGGATTGGTATTTTGGCAATTGAATTTCACCCCAGAAAAACATCTATCCTTTTATGGACAGTATAACACTTGGCCAGCCACAGCAGGAACCCCAGATTTAGGTGATTGGTATTTTGGCGATTGAATCTCACTCCAGATAAAAATCTATCCTTTTACAGACAGTATTACACTTGGACAGCCACAGCTGTAACCCCAGATTTAGGGGATTGGTATTTTGGCAATTTAATTTCACCCCAGAAAAAAATCTATCCTTTGACGGACAGTATTAAACTTAGCCAGCCACAGCTGGAACACCAGATTAAGGGGATTGGTATTTTGGCAATTGAATTTCACCCCAGAAATACATCTATCCTTTTATGGACAGTATTAAACTTAACCAGCCACAGCTGTAACACCAGATTTAAGGTATTAGTATTTTGACAATTGAATTTCACCAAAGAAAAAAATCTATCCTTTTACGGACAGTATTACACTCAGCCAGCAACAGCTGAAACCACTGATTTAGGGGATTGGTATTTTGACAATTTAATTTCAACCCAGAAAAAAAAATATCCTTTGACAGACAGTATTACACTTGGCCAGCCACAGATGGAACCCCAGATTTAGGGGATTGGTATTTTGGCAATTGAATTTCACCCCATAAAAAAATCTATCCTTTGACGGACAGTATTAAACTTAGCCAGCCACAGCTGGAACACCAGATTTAGGGGATTGGTATTTTGGCAATTGATTTTTACCCCAGCAAAAAAATCTGTCCTTTGACGGACAGTATTACACTGGGCCAGTCACAGCTGGAACACCAGATTTAGGGGATTGGAATTTTGGCAATTGAATTTCACCCCAGAAACAATCTATGCTTTGACGGAAAGCATTAAACTTAGCCAGCCACAGCTGGAACCCCAGATTTAGGGGATTGGTATTTGGGCAATTGAATTTCACTCCAGAAAAAAATCTATCCTTTGACGAACAGCATTAAACTTAGCCGGACATAGCTTGAACACCAAATTTAGGGGACTGGTATTTTGGCAATTTAATTCCACCCCAGAAAAAAAATCTCTCCTTTTACGGACAGTATTAAACATGGCCAGCCACAACAAGAACCCCAGATTTAGGGGATTGGTATTTTGGCTATTGAATTTAACCCCAGAAAAAAATCTATCCTTTGACGGACAGTATTAAACTTAGCCAGCCACAGCTGAAACCACTGATTTAGGGGATTGGTATTTTGACAATTTAATTTCACCCCAGAAAAAAATCTATCCTTTGACAGACAGTATTACACTTGGCCAGCCACAGATGGAAACCCAGATTTAGGGGATTGGTATTTTGGCAATTGAATTTCACCCCAGAAACAAAAAATATTCTTTTACGGACAGTATTACACTTGACCAGCAACAGCTGTAACCACTGATTTAGGGGATTGGTATTTTGACAATTTAATTTCACTCCAGAAAAAAATATATCCTTTGACAGACAGTATTACACTTGGCCAGCCACAGCTGGAACCCCAGATTTAGGGGATTGGTATTTTGGCAATTGATTTTCACCCCAGAAAAAAATGTATCTTTTGACGGACAGTATTACACTTTGCCAGCCACAGCTGGAACCCCAGATTTAGGGGATTGGAATTTTGGCAATTGAATTTTACCCCAGAAAAAAATCTATTCTTTGACGGACATTATTAACCTTTGCCAGCCACAGCTGGAACCCCAGATTTAGGGGATTGGTATTTTGGCAATTGAATTTCACCCCAGAAAAAAATCTATCCTTGGATGGACAGTATTAAACTTGGCCAGCCACAGCTGGAACCCCAGATTTAGGGGATTGGTATTTTGGCAATTGAATTTCACCCCAGAAAAAAATCTATCCTTGGATGGACAGTATTAAACTTGGCCAGCCACAGCTGGAACACCAGATTTAGGGGATTGGTATATTGGCAATTGAATTTCACCCCATAAAAAATCTATCCTTTGTCGGACAGTATAACACTTTG
Source organism: Bufotes viridis (assembly GCA_033119425.1). NCBI lineage: Eukaryota > Metazoa > Chordata > Amphibia > Anura > Bufonidae > Bufotes > Bufotes viridis. The sequence continues at coordinate 254,398,523 of CM065593.1, forward strand.
CCAGCCACAGCTGGAACCCCAGATTTAGGGGATTGGTATTTTGGCAATTGAATTTCACCCCAGAAAAAAATCTATCCTTTTACAGACAGAATTACTCTTTAACAGCCACAGCTGGAACCACTGATTTAGGGGATTGGTAGTTTGGCAATTGAATTTCACCCCAGAAAAAATCTATAATTTTATGGAGAGTATCACACTTGGCCAGCAACAGCTGAAACCACTGATTTAGGGGATTGGTATTTTGGCAATTGAATTTCACCCCAGAAAAAAAGCTATCCTATTTCGGACAGTATTACACTTGGCCAGCCACAGATGGAACCCCAGATTTAGGGGATTGGTATTTTGGCAATTGAATTTCACCCCATAAAAAAATCTTTCCTTTGACGGACAGTATTAAACTTAGCCAGCCACAGCTGGAACACCAGATTTAGGGGATTGGTATTTTGGCAATTGATTTTTACCCCAGCAAAAAAATCTGTCCTTTGAAGGACAGTATTACACTGGGCCAGCCACAGCTGGAACACCAGATTTAGGGGATTGGAATTTTGGCAATTGAATTTCACCCCAGAAACAATCTATCCTTTGACGGAAAGTATTAAACTTAGCCAGCCACCGCTGGAACCCCAGATTTAGGGGATTGGTATTTGGGCAATTGAATTTCACTCCAGAAAAAAATCTATCCTTTGACGAACAGCATTAAACTTAGCCGGCCATAGATTGAACACCAGATTTAGGGGATTGGTATTTTGGCAATTTAATTCCACCCCAGAAAAAAAATCTCTCCTTTTACGGACAGTATTAAACATGGCCAGCCACAACAAGAACCCCAGATTTAGGGGATTGGTATTTTGGCAATTGAATTTAACCCCAGAAAAAAATCTATCCTTTGACGGACAGTATTAAACTTAGCCAGCCACAGCTGAAACCACTGATTTAGGGGATTGGTATTTTGACAATTTAATTTCACCCCAGAAAAAAATATCCTTTGACAGACAGTATTACACTTGACCAGCCACAGATGGAACCCCAGATTTAGGGGATTGGTATTTTGGCAATTGAATTTCACCCAAGAAAAAAAAATATTCTTTTACGGACAGTATTACACTTGAACAGCAACAACTGAAACCACTGATTTAGGGGATTGGTATTTTGACAATTTAATTTCACCCCAGAAAAAAATCTATCCTTTGACAGACAGTATTACACTTGGCCAGCCACATCTGGAACCCCAGATTTAGGGGATTGGTATTTTGGCAATTGATTTTCACCACAGAAAAAAATGTATCTTTTGACGGACAGTATTAACCTTTGCCAGCCACAGCTGGAACCCCAGATTTAGGGGATTGGTATTTTGGCAATTGAATTTCACCCCAGAAAAAAAATAATCTATCCTTTTACAGACAGAATTACACTTGGCCAGCAACAGCTGAAACCACTGATTTAGGGGATTGGCATTTAGGCAATTGAATTTCACCCCAGGAAAAAATCTATCCTTGGATGGACAGTATTAAACTTGGCCAGCCACAGCTGGAACACCAGATTTAGGGGATTGGTATATTGGCAATTGAATTTCACCCCATAAAAAATCTATCCTTTGTCGGACAGTATAACACTTTGCCAGCCACAGCTGGAACCCCAGATTTAGGGGATTGGTATTTTGGCAATTGAATTTCACCCCAGAAAAAAATCTATCCTTTTACAGACAGAATTACTCTTTAACAGCCACAGCTGGAACCACTGATTTAGGGGATTGGTAGTTTGGCAATTGAATTTCACCCCAGAAAAAATCTATAATTTTATGGAGAGTATCACACTTGGCCAGCAACAGCTGAAACCACTGATTTAGGGGATTGGTATTTTGGCAATTGAATTTCACCCCAGAAAAAAAAGCTATCCTATTTCGGACAGTATTACACTTGGCCAGCAGCAGCTGAATACACTGATTTAGGGGGTTGATAATTTGGCAATTGAATTTCACCCCTCAATAGAATATAGCAATTTATATTCTGTGTTTCAAGGTGTGACAATAAGCACAACCCCTGATGTAGGATATTGAAAAAAAAAAAGCCTACTATTGAACCCAAAAATGTATGTTGAACTTGGTGGCAGCTCAAAACATGTGCTGGTGCACCAAAAGATCACAAAATGGCCGCCGATCACACCAGAAAAAAGTGACAGAAAAACGCTTTGGCCAGCCTAAAAACCAGTCAGCTGTTAATTAACAATTAACAGAAGTTGAATGATTCACAGCTGTAGATCGATCACTTCAAGTGGTTTTGCTGAGTCTTCCCTGTCTAATCTCGCCCTCACAGCAGCTGCATCCTATCCCTACACTAATCAGAGCAGAGTGACGGGCGGCGCTATGTGACTCCAGCTTAAATAGAGGCTGGGTCACATGCTTCACTTGGTCAATCACAGCCATGCCAATAGTAGACATGGCTGTGATGGCCTGTTGGGGCAAGTAGTATGACACTTTTTGATTGGCTGCTTTGCAGCATTTCAAAAAGCGCCATAGAAATTGCCAAACACAGAACTCGAACCCGAACTTTTACGTAAATGTTTGGGTTCGGGTCCGGGTCCCGAACACCCCAAATTCGGTATGAACCCGGACTATACAGTTCGGGTTCGCTCAACACTACTTACTTTAGTTAATAACATTTGCAATGTTCTTTTATCAAAATAAGCAGAAAGGATATTGCAACTAACAAGATGCATGGGGCATCTAGGATATAGACCAGGGGTCAGCAACCTTAGGAACTCCAGCTGCTTCGAAATTACAATTCCCAGCGATCACACTTGTTGAGCTATTCTTTCAACTCCCATAGAAGTGAGTAAAGCATTCTGGGAAACATGGTTTTAAAACAGCTGAAGGTTGCAGATCCCTGACATAGATCATATTCTTTTAAAGGGAATCTATTACCCTGATTTTGGACTATTATCTATAGTTATACATTACCAGTATGCAGATAAGGAGTTTAGATGACTACTTTTAATTACCCAGGTTCCCCTGTCATCAGTACTTAAAGCAGCACTGAAATACACAGTCCAGACTACTATGCTGTTCCAACATAATGGAGAGGACTCTTGTGCGCATGCATGGACAGTCCTGAAAATGTATCTCAACACAGCTCTGACCACTGACAGCGGGAGAATGGTGGTAGTAGGAAAATAAAAAATAGTGATTTGGACTCCATATCTGCCGTATTACAAATTTATTTCTGTAGAGTCCTAAATTGGGGTAACAGATTCCCTTCAAGGTTTGAATGAGAAAATTGCAGAACACTTTCCAGTGTTTGCAGATATCTTTGAGGTTTGAATAGGTATGGCTGGAGATACAAAGATCTGTATAGCAATTCCACGTCATATGCTCAAACAAAACAATAGCTTATCTCAGGGAGACCAGCTACAGAAAACACCATGGAGCTTCATTTAAGAGTCTCAACACAGCAATGCAAAGTGCAAAGCTTCCTGGGAAACAGTAACATTCAAAATAAAAGTGGAGCCCCAGTATTGGATCTACAACACAGTGAAAGCCAGATATCCCTCAAAGTACGGAAAATCCCTCAAAGGAAGGAAAAAATGTGCCATATGCATCAGTTTAATGCTAACTGCAATCCTTCACCTATATGGTACTTTCAGGAATGAAAGGGAAGGGACCAAACTGTCATGGCTCCACAGTAATTACTTAAAGCTAACAGCTTGATTGAGCCTAGTGTTAAAAAGTAATCTAGATTTTATTCCAAATTAATGAACATTAAAATACACTCCACATAGCAGCAAGAAAGAACACACATGTTTCAGAGACTTCTCAAGTCCATATTTTTAAGTTAATTAGCTATAAACCATGTGCTGGTTCCATAGTTCAACCTGTAACAGTTAATACGGCTAAAAGCTGAATTCAGGCGTTTAGCAAAAGATGGAAAATAAGTAATAGTTGGCAATGATTCAAAAAATTTACCAATAAAAATTAGTTTCATCCGGATAATTATACAATTATAGAGATGTAATTATAAGGGTTAAAATATTCTTAACATTTTTATCAAACAATATCTCATTGGTTACTCTTTTCTGAATTCAGTGATATCATGTCATGACAATTTGATTATTCTTAAGGAACGTTCAGTTTAATTCAATGAATCCAGCTTTTTGGAAACACTTTTTATTCATGTTAACAGAACTGGACATTTTAGACAAGTACATTTCATGGAGCATTGGAGGCATTTTCAACTGTAAAATATCAATCAACCATGAAATTAAAAAGAAAAAAAAAGTTAGTTATGAAAAAAGTTAGGCAATTCCATTATTTATATTTAACTACCTATTAATAAATTTGCTTATGTAACATCTTAAAATACTGTGGGGGTCAATTATCATTTGAGACAGTTGTCATGTCACTTTTAAGCCTGGTTTTGCTTTGGGTGGTTGCACCAAATTTATGAAATGGTGCACATTTTTCATGTATTTGGTTCTGCCTATAGTAGTATGCAACTTTTTTGAGACATTTCCAAGTGTCACAGATAATAATTGTGCCATAATACAAGTCTAATCTCCCTTTTCAGCCTTAAGCATAGACCATTTTGAAAAGTAAATGTCACATAAATGTTGCAGAAAAACCCACAATCGGCATATTGTGCGAAACTATTACACCAAAAACCAGACATTTCTTGTTTAATAAATTTCCCCCTGTATGCTTAATTTTTATTTTAAATCATAATTAAATGGCAAACAAATTATCATTAGTGTTGAGCGAAGTCCACAAAGTGTGTTTTCTGGCAGAGAATAGATTTTCCCTGAAAAAGTGAGAAAAACAAACAAAAAATCCCACTTACCTCATCCATTTGCTTGCAACTGGTTGACCGCTGCGATCTTGATTGAAGATCTTGCACGAAATCCCATATGCGGTGAAGTATGACGTCAGCACGCTGGGCGACATGATAATGTCTTCACGGGAGCAAGATTTTGCGCTAGATCCTCAATCAAGATGGCGGTGACTGGCCAGTTGCAAGCAAATAGATGAAGTAAGTATGTAGTTTTTTTATTTTGCACCCAATTATTGTTTTCAGATGCCCAAATCATGTATGAACGCGGCATCTAAGGATTACAATGACAGGGTGTGACTCAATCGCATTGCACCTAATACTTACAAAGAAATACGCTTTGTGACAAAGTAATTCATCATAAGTGTTGAGCGAGCTTGCTTGGCTGAACACCAGTCTCCTCCCAGCACGATTGTTGGCTGCTACGCAGCCACTAAACGTGCTGGTAAGTTCTGCCACTCACTGTAATGCCGTAGCCATGTTGGTTACTAGCATTACATTGATTGGCCGGTGGTTCGGCTCAGTTTTAGTCAGGGAGAGCTGTGCTGTAGAAGGGACAGATAGTATAGGGAATTTAATATAATTTTTTTGTTAGGCAGGGTTGGTGTTAGAGACCCAAAAGTCATTTTTTAGCCGCTGTTGACAGCAGCACAATTACCTGTCGTACCTCTCCTTTATAACGTTTCCGCATCCCAAATATTTGTGACATTGACTGTAATTTTTTCATAGCTGCTGATGACAGCAGAGCCATTATCTGTGGTACCTCTCCTGTATAATGTTTCTGCATCCCAAATATCTGTGACATTGACCATAATTTATTTGGTCATACACTTAAAAAATCTGCGCTACTGTACATGTGACATACTTACAAGCATATATACCATTTAATATGATGAAGACGAGCAGTAAGAGACGGGGAAGTGGCCGTGCTCCTGATGGAGGACGCAGAGGCCATGGCCTTGGGCATGGTGCCTGCTGGCAGAGCACAAGACACACTCATCCACGATACCTAGCCCATGGAGAGTATTTGCAAACAAGTGATCCTACACTCGGATATTCAGAGGAGCTCTTTTCATCTCCATTCCTTAAATTGGGACTCTCACCAAGCCCGTTTGAAGAGGGAAATGAGGAGATCTTTTGCCCTGATTCTCAAACTCTTGAGCATCCACAGTCAGAAGAAGATGGCGGTGGGGAACGGCAATAGTGTTTTAGCAGGTGGATGATGAGGATGAGACACAGTTGTCAATAAGTGAGGTTGTTGTTAGGTCAACAAGTCATGAGGATGATCAGAGTGAGGAAGTGGAGGTGGTGGATGATAAAATCACTGACCCAACCTGGAAAGGTGGCAAGCTGAGCGAGGACAGCAGTACAGAGGGGAAGGTAGCACCGCATCAGGCTGGAAGAGGCAGTGGGGTGGCAAAAGGGAGAAGGCAGGCCACACCAAACAGGCCCAAACTGTTCCTCGGAGCACCCCCTTGCAGAAATCTCCCTTTTGAAGGGGTAGGTTGTTCCGCACTCTGGCGCTTTTTTAAAGAAAGTGTGGACGATAAAAGAATTGTCATTTGCAACCTGTGCCATACCAAAATGAGCAGGGGCATGAACACTAGCAACCTCACCACCTCCAGCATGATCCGCCACATGGCATCAAAGCACCCTAATAGGTGGGCCGAACACCTGGATTCACAATCAGTGTCAGTGTTTGGATGATGATGAAGATGAGGAGGAGCAGGAGACGGTTGCCTCCGCTACTGTGCGTAGTACCCATAGCAGGTTTATTCCATCTGTTCAGCGTGAATGGGCAAAGGAAGAGGAAGAGGACTTTTTGTTATGTTGCCTTTACCAAGACCCACACGTTATATGGATTTTGGCCTACACCGATTACTGGTTGTTCACCCTTCTCGAGCCCCGCTACAAAGAGAACTTCTCATCTCTCGTTCCTGTGGTGGAGAGGACTAGCAAAATGGTGCTATACCAGAAGGTTCTTGTGGAAAAATTGCTCCAAAAATTTCCAGCTGATAACGCTGGAGGCAGAGTACGTAGTTCCTTGGGCAACCGAGGAGGGGAGACGAGGTGAACAAACAGCAGTTCCAACAGAGGCAGGGCAGAACTCTCCAAGGCCTGGGACAGTTTCATGACATTCCACCAGCACCCTCACCCTAATGAGCAGCCTACTGTCACAAGGAGGGAAATATTTTGGAAGATGATGAAGGAGTTCATAGCAGACCATATCTGCATCCTCAATGATCCCGCTGTGCCTTACAACTATTGGGTGTCCAAGCTGGACACGTGGCACGAACTGGCGCTCTACACCTTGCAGGTGCTGGCCTGCCCTGCTGCCAGCTTTTTGTCAGAGCAGGTATTTAGTGCTTCTGGGGGCTGACTTCTCTTCTCCACCTATGGAAAGCGGCTGAACATAAAGAAACTTTAATGTGGTTTTTATGGTGTATTGAATACACTGTATTCCCATGCACCCCTTCTACCACAAAAAGGGTATATGGTTCAATATCCCTTTTCTCGTCCTCCTCCTCCATCATATCAACATGCTTATTAAGCTGCCCTCGTTCCTAATGTTTTAGAGGGTCAGCTCAGCAGCAGGCCCTCAATTCTAATGTTTTAGAGAGTGAGTTCAGCAGCAGACCCTCAACCATTATTTTTTGGATGATCAGCTCAGCAGCAGGCCCTCACCCATAATTTGTTCCATGGTCAGATCAGCAGCAGGCCCTCATTCCTAATGTTTTAGAGATTCAGCTCAGCAGCAGACCCTCACCTCTAATGTTTTAGATGGTCAGCTCAGCAGCAGGCCCTTGCCCATAATTTTTTCCATGGTCAGATCAGCAGCATGCACTCGCCCCTAATGATTTAGATGGTCAGCTTAGCAGCAGGCCCTTGCCCATAATGTTTTAGATGGTCAGATCACCAGCAGGCACTCACCTCTAACGTTTTAGAAAGTCAGCTCAGTGCAGACTCTCACTCCTAATATTTTAGATGATCAGCTCAGCAGCAGACCCTCACCCATAATTTGTTCCATAGTCAGATCAGCAGCAAGCCCTTATTCCTAATGTTTTAGAGTCAGCTCAGCAGCAGACCCTCACCCCTGTTTTAGATGGTCAGCTCAGCAGCAGGCCCTCGCCCATAATTTTTTCCATGGTCAGATCAGCAGCAGGCACTCGCCCTTAATGTTTTAGATGGTCAGATCAGCAGCAGGCTCTCGCCCTTAAGGTTTTTGAGGGTCACCAGCAGGCAATCAATCATCATTTTTCAAGGGTGTGTATGATGCCCTCCTTTATCTGTAATAAAGAGTGTATTGAAGGGCCACTTTCTTGTAATTTTTGGCAGCCCTTTCACTTAGTGCATAGGCTTTATGAGTGTAGGAGTCCCACTACTTGAACAATTGTACCACAATGTGAATGAGGCCCTCCTTTATGTGATATACAGGTTGTATCAGAGTGCCTCTTCCTTGTAATTTTTGGCAGCACTTGCAATTTATATACAAGTAAATATACAGGAAAGAATGTTTCCTAACAATTTTTCCTCTAAAATCGATTTTATCTTCGGTTTTGTGCGTATTATTGTCAGTCTGTAAAATTGGTGTAATACTCAGACAACATTGTTCCCAGCAGCGACCTGGGAGCATCCTGAGGCCTTCTACTCGAGCACCCGAGGTGTTCTTCTCGAGCACACTTTGGTGCTCGATCAACACTACTCATCATGATGCAAATATTTTTGTAAAATACGTCAAAACAGTCTAATTGAATTTATGAATACTTTGCTTATCTCGGATGAATGAATAGCTCATAATAGAAATAAAATGATTACAAAATTAAGAGCACCTCTTAATCCTTGTTAAATAAGCTTTGCACATAACACATATTACCTGTACAGGACTGTGTCATATATTTTTGTTACCAGGGCTGATCTTGATTAATATTATTCTAAAACACATTGCTATTCTAGACTGGGGTTTGGAATCTTGGATTCAGAATACACAAAGCCCACAATGAGATTTAGACACATATTCTATGAATGATGTGCATGCATACTCATTGCTCAGTCACTTAAGGGCTCATGCATGTGAACATTCACTTCAATGGGGCCTCAAATGTTGCGGAGAGCACTCTGTGTGCTGTCCGCATATGCATGTCCATTCCGTGCTGTCCACAAAATTATACAGTAGAACACATCACATTCCTGTCTGCATTATGGACAAGGAAAGGACTGTTCAATTAGGGGCCTGACATTCTGTTTTGCAAAGTGAGGAATGCACATGCCTATGTTTTTTTGAGGATCTGCAATTTGCGGACTGCAAAACAGCCAACAGTTGTGCATGAGCCCTAAGGAGAGTACAATGTTCTTCGATCACTGTAATGTGATAAAGAAAGTATCTCTTCTCATGTGTCATCCAGAACATAAAGGTTTGCTTCAGATCATCGCAAATTAAACTGCTTTGTTTGTTGGAGCCAGAATGATCATGCATCTAAAACAAGGATCTGTGTTGGTGATGCGGGATAGAATTGGGGTCATACTTACACATATGGTGGGACTGTCAGGTGATCCTCGCCTACTGGAGTGAAATATGCAAGACCAATATTGCCCCCTCTCCACAAATATGCCTATTTAGCCTACTAGATCAGATCGAAAGCCCTGTTTACAACAGAACTCTATTAACGCAACTGCTAGCAGCAGCAAGAATCCTTATTGCCTCGCATTGGTGGAAATATTTAGCTCCTCTAATCGATAACTGGATTGCAAAATGTGATGATATCTATAGGATGGAACAAATAGTGGTATGGGAGACCAGACAAACAACCATATTCGCTAAGATTTGGAGACCATGGAGTGAGTTCTGTGTTTTTTCTACTTGAAGAACTATGTATCAGATAATAGATGTTTTCTTTGCAGGATGGGAATACTCCCTTCAGAAAATTCCAACCCCCCCTTGTTTATATATGTTATAGTATCAAGCATTGTTATTGTAAAATAATACAATCTTAAATTAGCACTTAACTTAATCTGTACCAAAACTTACATTGTAATATGTAGCATTGAAGCGCTTTAATAAAAATATGTTTTAAAATAAATAAAACAAGGTAATATACTGTTTATGTTATTGTCACACACTATTATGCAGTTTTGATAGCTTTACTTAGGACTCATATAGTCTGAGGGTTTAAGGGACAAAATTGAGATAACCATTTTTTTTTTGTTCAGAAATGTTAGATCAGTGGAGTTTTTACTTAGTTTTCTCTCCAGGATAGCTGTGGTTAGCAGCTCTTTTTCTTTTATTCAAACAGTATGTTAATCTAGCAGTTTTCTCCTTTTATGAGTATGAATGAGTAATGTTATGTGTGGGAATAAATAAAAAAATGAGAGGTTCCATTTACCCCTTCTAGACACAGCCAGCTTTTACCTTACTGAGCCAAATTTTGAAAATCTGAAGAGTCTATTTATCTTGTAATAACTTTGGAATGCAGAGAAAAAAGAGCAAAGGATGTTTTTTGAGACTGTTCACACCAAGCACAGCAACACCCAAATGAGCAAGATCCAGAAATCTCAATATACAGATAATGCGAAGAAGGGCTTTATAAATTGCAGAGAAAAAGAGCAAGTGATGGTCTTGGAGATGTTTCACACCTATTACAGCAACACCCAAATAAGCAAGGTCCAGAACTCACGCTATATAACTCACGTTATATAGATGATATAGGGGAAGTCAATTAGTTTGACTTCGATTCGCTCAACACTAGTGATAAAGTACTAAACTATAAATCCAAAATAACTCTTTCTGGTTAATATTTTAGTACGTGTGGCGAGAAAAAGGAGAGGCGCTCATAGGGCAGTAGAAATTAAAAAAGGTTTTTAGAGACAAAGGTGCCAATGTATATGCGCACCTTCTTTATAGCGTGCTTAAAAAGGACAGAACTCTTGATAACAGTAAGTCGGTGCTGCCGGTACCTCTCAATCCTTGTAAATGGAGTTGCCAGTTCTCCAGAGGAGTGATACAAGATACAATGGGGGGATTTGTACCAGAGACGGTATAAAAAATAGGATACCTTCTTGGCGCAAACACAACTTCAGTAGATGTGATTTTAGAAACTCATATATTTATTAAGTAATAAGTGACAATGCGTTTCGGAGTGAGTATACTCCTTTCTCAAGCCTACAAAACATAATGATAGTCATTGGTGACATATGGCGAATAGAAGTATATTAGTACCAAAAATATGTCAAAATAAAAAAAAAATATAGAGGAGAATAAATAATAGTAAATGGAAAAATAATAAAAATAATAATACAAATATAAAATGAAATGGAAAGATAAATTAATTTTTTTTCAATAAATATATGTGAAATAAAATTCAAAGTTAAGAGCCACTTGAATACATTTAGAATTTAAATAAAATACAATCCAAAAGAAATATGTGTATGTATAAGACGTCATAGATGTGCAGTGACCAATGTAAACGGGTGGGGGGGGGAGTTTGTGTGGGTCGGCTGTCTGAAATAGACTTTCAACTCTGGATGATGACAGCATGAAAGATCGCTTGGTGCGGGTCGCTAAGTGGTAGGGGTTGATGTGTAGTTGCAGTAATGTATAGTGATGAGCGGCAGGTGCCATATTCAATTTCGACGAAATTCGCAAATACTCGATGGAATATTCTTTTTATATTCGTCAAAATCGAATATTCGTCATTATTCTAGTTATCGTGATTAATATGCGATTTAAATAATTGCGTATTGCGATTTTAACTGAAGGCTACTTTCCTATTGGTTTGAGATCTAGAATTAGTGAAGATAACTAATGTATTTGTCATATTCCTCAAAACGAAGAAAACAAAGTATTCTCCATCTTTGTTTTAGCTACCTATTTGTCAACTTTGCTAATTCTAGCAATCAAATAGGAAAGTTGACTATAGAGACAGCTGTATTTAATTCGCTATGCGATTATATTATAATTATTATTATTTTTTTAAAATAAATAGAATAATTTTAATAATTGTCAAGTATTATAATTTTTCTATTTATTTAAAAAAAAGCAAAGTAATATAATCGCATAGCGAATTAAACACAGCTGTCTCTATAGTCAACCTTCCTATTTGATTGCAAGAATTATCGAAGTTGACGAATATGGAGCAAAAACGAAGATGGATAGTGTTGAGCGAACAGGTCGAGCATCGTTCGGGTTCGTACCGAATTTTGGGGTGTCCGGGACCCGGACCCGAACCCGGACATTTTCAAAAAAGTTCGAGGTTGGGTCCGTTGTTCGTCGATTTCATCCCGCTTTCTGAAGGGCTGCACAGCAGCCAATCAGCTAGCGTTTTACTTCTTGCCCTAAGAACTCATCACAGCCATGCCTACTAATGGCATGGCTGTGATTGGCCAAGTGCAGCATGTGACCCAGCCTCTATTTAAGCTGGAGTCACGTAGCGCCGCACGTCAGACTGCTCTGATTAGTGTAGGGAGAGGACGCAGCTTCTGTCAGGGCGAGATTAGGCAGGGTAAAGTCAGCAACAGCACCTAATGAACGGATTGATCTACAGCTGTGAATGATTGAACTTCTGCTAGTTACTTGCTCACTGGTTTTGAGGCTGCACAGAGCGTTTTTCTGTCACATATTTTCTGGGTTGATCGGCGGCCATTTTGTGACTTGTGGTGCATCACAAGAAGCTGCCACCAAGTCCATTAATCCATCAATACTAGTTTTTTTTTTTGCTATATCCTACATCAGGGGCTTGGCTGTGCTAATTGTCACCCCTAGAAACTCAGGATAGCAATTTCTATATTTTATTAAGGGGTTAAATACAATTGCCCAAATACCAATCCCCTAAATCTGGTGTTCCAGAATTGGCTAGACAAGTATAATACTGTCTTCTGTCTGGCAAAGGATAGATTATTTTCTGTGGTGAAATTCAATTGCCAAAATAGCAATACCATAAATCAGTGGTTTCAGCTGTGGCTGGCAAAGTATAATAGTGTCCACCAAAACATATATTTTGTTCTGGGGTGAAATTCAATTGCCAAAATAGCAATACCCTGAATCTGGTGTCCCAGCTGTTGCAGGCCAAGATTCATAGTGTCCGCCAAAACATATATTTTGTTCTTGGGTGAAATTAATTTGCCAAAATAGCAATACCCTAAATATGGTGTCCCAGCTGTTGCAGGCCAGGATTCATAGTGTCCGCCAAAACATATATTTTGTTCTGGGGTTGAAATTCAATTGCCAAAATAGCAATACCATAAATCAGTGGTTTCAGCTGTGGCTGGCAACATATAATAGTGTCCGCCAAAACATATATTTTGTTCTGGGGTGTAATTCACTTGCCAAAATAGAAATACCCTGAATCTGGTGTCCCAGCTGTTGCAGGCCAGATTTCATAGTGTCTGCCAAAACATATATTTTGTTCTGGGGTGAAATTAATTTGCCAAAATAGCAATACCCTGAATCTGGTGTCCCAGCTGTTGCAGGCCATGTTTCATAGTGTCCGCCAAAATATATATTTTGTTCTGGGGTGAAATTAATTTGCCAAAATAGCAATACCCTGAATCTGGTGTCACAGCTGTTGCAGGCCACGTTTCATAGTGTCCGCCCAAACATATATTTTGTTCTGGGGTGAAATTAATTTGCCAAAATAGCAATACCCTGAATCTGGTGTCCCAGCTCTTGCAGGCTAGGTTTCATAGTGTCCTCCAAAACATATATTTTGTTCTGCGCTGAAATTCAATCGCCAAAATAGGAATACCATAAATCTGTGGTTTCAGCTGTGGCTGGCAAAATGTAATAGTGTCCGCCAAAACATATATTTTGTTCTGGGGTGTAATTCACTTGCCAAAATAGCAATACCATAAATCAGTGGTTTCAACTGTGGCTGGCAAAATAGAATAGTGTCTGCCAAAACATATATTTTGTTCTGGGGTGTAATTCACTTGCCAAAATAGCAATACCCTGAATCTGGTGTCCCAGCTGTTGCAGGCCAGGTTTCATAGTGTCCGCCAAAACATATATTTTGTTCTGGGGTGAAATTCAATTGCCAAAATAGGAATACCATAAATCAGTGGTTTCAGCTGTGGCTGGCAAAATATAATAGTGTCCGCCAAAACATATATTTTGTTCTGGGGTGTAATTCACTTGCCAAAATAGCAATACCCTGAATCTGGTGTCCCAGCTGTTGCAGGCCAGGTTTCATAGTGTCCGCCAAAACATATATTTCGTTCTGGGGTGAAATTCAATTGCCAAAATAGGAATACCATAAATCAGTGGTTTCAGCTGTGGCTGGCAAAATATAATAGTGTCCGCCAAAACATATATTTTGTTCTGGGGTGTAATTCACTTGCCAAAATAGCAATACCCTGAATCTGGTGTACTAGCTGTTGCAGGCCAGGTTTCATAGTGTCCACCAAAACATATATTTTGTTCTGGGGTGAAATTCATTTGCCAAAATAGCAATACCCTGAATCTGGTGTCCCAGCTTTTGCAAGCCAATTGTAAATCTGTCCATAAAAGGATACCTTTCATCCAGGGCCTAAATACTAGCCCTAAAAGAGATATTCCTCTAAATCAGTGGTTACTGCTATGCCTGGATTAGTGTAATACGCTACATAAACAAATAGGCAGATAGTGTTAGGAGCATGTAAAAAAAGGCCTGAATTTGAAATCAATACATTTGGCCAAATATTTTTTTCCTTATTGTGGTGCTTGGTGAACGGTAACAATGAGGAAAACATCTAGTAAGGGACGCAGACGCGGTTGTGGTGGTCTTAGTGTACCCTCTGGTACTGGGAGAGGACGTGGCCATTCTGCCACAGCCACATGTCCTAGTGAACCAACTACCTCAGGTTCCAGTACCCGCCAGAATTTACAGCGATATTTGGTGGGGCCCAATGCCGTTCTAAGGATGGTAAGGCCTGAGCAGGTACAGGGGCTAGTCAATTGGGTGGCCGACAGTGGGTCCAGCATGTTCACAACATTATCTCCCACCCAGTCT